>MJUU01059413.1:18289-36087 GCA_002080025.1 Modiolus philippinarum | reverse complement strand
AAAAACAAAAAAAACAAAAAAGAAACCCAACAAACAAAACGAAAAAAAAAAACAAAACAAAAACAAAACAAACAAACAAACAAAAACAAAGGAAAAAAACAACAAAAAGCCAAACAAAAACTTGGAAGCCCAAATATTAGTTAGCACAGTTTTGAGTGCCATTTTTGAGTTTTATGGTGTTTTGTTTTGGGACGGGAGCGAAAAATGGCCAACGAGATGTACAAAAGATTTGAAGATTTGAAGTATTTTCTGAATATGATGCACCCACCCGTCGTATTTTAGTACGTGTCTGGGAAAAACATAAGCGTCTAAAACGTGCCTGTTGTGTAAGGTTTTGTTATTCGTTTCCAAATAACAAAATGCCGAAGTACAAATTCATTCATCTTTCATGATATTGCACTTTTAAATCGGAAGTGGAGATGACATATGCGCCTGAGAGACTTAAACGTTCTTTTCCACGATGAATATGACATTTTATTGTATATCAAATATTAAATATCCACCGTGGTTGCCCTCTCGATAGTGTGCGAAATTTTCGAACTTTCAAATTACCTACCTGCAATCTCATGCATACGGTAACAAGAAGTGGCAACATTTTTATGTTTGTACATTGTCGAAAATAACAAGTACAAAAAATCGTGTCTAAATAGGTTTCGAGAGTTGTGAGCAGTGTTCAATGGAAATGTATCTACAGGCCACAATATTAGGAACAAAGCATGGCAAGGTTGGTGATAAATTTTCATACCGAAAATATACAATACAAATAGAAATATCGACGCTGTAAGTAATTAAATGAATTTAAAGAATAACAAGAGTTGTCGCCGAATGGCAGCCAAATATACCCCCCGCTCATTAAACCCTGGATCAATATGGTAAGTGCAAATTTAAGTTGATGTGGACACAATACAGGTGTGGACACAGTACAAGTGTGAACATAATACAAGTATTGACACAATGATATAATCTTCAAGAAAGAATTTTTTACTAGGATTCCAATGAAAATACTCTGTCTAAATCAGACAAATATAATATTCATCTTTTATTTTAGCCCATTTGACATTTTAAACAAAGATCAAAAGCATTAGAGAAATTTTATTACAACACTTTGAAAACAACTTTTCAAGAGGATTACAATGAAAAGAGTGTGTCTCTCCAACAGCTTGAGTTCACAATATCTATGCTTAAAAGTTTTTCTTGAAAAAAAGATAAATGTAGAGAAATCAACATATCTCCCTCTCCTGGTTTCGGACAATAATTATATTACTTCATGCACATCTCCTTATAGTGTCCTTCCTTTCTGTAAAGTTTCATCAAAATCCTTCAAGTGATTTCAAGAGGAGTTGCGCTTACGAGGTAATCCATACATAGGGAATCAATGAAAAGTCAAAGTCAAATTATCTCCCCTTCCTGGTTTCGGACAATAATTATATTCCTTCATGCATATCTCCATATAGTGTCCTTCCTTTGTGTAAAGTTTCATCAAAATCCTAGTAGTTGCGCTTACGAGAAGTGTGGACAGACAGACAGGGTGATTCCTATATACCCCCAAACTTTGTTTGCGGGGGGTATAAAGATTTGCTTTATTGTTTTGCTTTTTGTCAGAACCAGATATACTTGCGTCTATTATAAAAAAAATATACTAACAAATGTTGGACAAAGCGCAAAGTTAAAATTGTCTCAAGGTTTTGCTCCATTACGATGATATTTTGCAAAACAATTAAGGTTCCCATATTATCTATGAAATAATTTGTAGATTCATTCCATGTCTATCGTATCATACCTATTTAGATAGCTACATAAAACACCGAATGATAAACCATCAAACCATTTAAGCACAAATATTTATCTAGTTTTAAACAAACAATACATTACTGTTTGATTCGTGACTATTGGATCTTATCTCGGTTACAGATAAAATCTAAACGTTTGGAAGACCATTGACTCAAAGATGTTAAAACACTGAAGAGTTTGGGTAACAATGAACCGTGTTTACCAGATATTTTGTTGAAGATATGGAACCGAACGGAATCAGTTTGGAACTCTTGAATTTTTCACTGTGCATTTGATGTAAAAACAGTCATTGTTTAAAATACATCATTTCTGGTCCGATTTTTATATTTTTTTATACTGCTAAAAAGAACATCATAATTTATTTATTATATGTTCAAATGTTTTCTTATTGTAATAATTTAAATACAGACTGAAATTTTGATGTCACAAATTATAGTATAATATATAGAAAATGTTTATGTTAAGTTATTTTAAGTTAAGTTTAAATTGTAGCAAAGCCAAAACAACAAAACATAAAATTATTTCCAAATTACTGAAACAAACTATTTATTATTTACAATGAAGGGATATGGAGTAAATGCAAACGAGGCAAAGTCTCTATAAATACTTGGCAAAATTAAGCAATGGAACAACACTTTTATTGTTGTTCTTCATCTTGAGGTCACCAAGAGGCTTTCAACAAAGAGCTTTACTCATACCTCTTAGTAAGTTCAAGACGGCCCCTAGCACCGGTTTGAGTGGAATTTATTGCTGGATGTCGAGCAACACTACATGGTGAATAAAAGGATATGTCTTTTTAAGCCGTTGATCCATGGATGCAGGATTGTCAAAAAACATAAACTTACCTGGCAAAGTGTTCTTACAATTGCTGTCATCCATTGCCCGACAAAAACACCAATAGAAGACGATCACAACGTTCAAACAACTGCAGGGCATTCATCGAACATATTATAAGAAAACTTTGCATTCATAAAATCAGGAGAGGTGGGCACAATAGACAAGTGGTCAGAATAACAATTTGGATTTACAAAAAATAAAAAAGCCAAAGTTTGAAAGTATGATATTGCATCTATATGAGAAATTCTCTCAAGAACAAGTACACCATAACTGGTTTGTATATAGAGCATACATCTCTCTCACGGAGAATCTTTTACGAACTCCACACTGCATTGGAGACAAACTCCAGTCTAAAATTAACAATGAAGGGATATGGAGTAAATGCAAACGAGACAAAGTCTCTACAAATACATTGCAAAATTTAAGAAGAAATGAAGGCTACCGAATTAAACAACGACGGAAATTTCACTTTGGGAACTTTAATATGGCCACTTACTGTATGTTTCTCTGTTTACATGTATTGATGCGCTGATTTACAAAGTAGGCGTGGCTTAAAAAATATTGCTAATATTTTTTCGTATTCGGGCAGTTGCAAATACTGAAAATATTTGCATTACGTTATCAAAGAAAACTCATTCTAATTACCGATAAATAAAAGTAAACACTCATTGAAAAATCAGAATTCTAATTTAATCCTTGTACACGTATTACTATTATAAAATGAAAAAAGCACTTGATTTGGCATGGCTATCACCATGAAGGTATGCATTAGAACCTAACTAAAACTTGATCGTTTTTGAAGAAAAACAAGTCTGACCTCAAACAGGAACACTTTAGCATTCTTAGGATGTTAATATTTTGTTTAAATCCATACTTTAAATTGTTGTTTTATATATAAGTAAAAAATAAAAGTGACAACAAAAGTCAAGAGCAAATAGAGGGAAAGACCAGTAAGGAAAATCCGTAAAACGTACGACAGTATCGGGAAAACACAACCCAACGAAGATCATTTTAGGCAAGCCGTCATATTCGTGACTTGGAACAGACATTGATACATTTAACAGCTCTTGTCACTTCCTATTTACAATCCAGTCATTTCATGAAGCAACGTGTGGCATAAATCGTGCAAAACACCGATAGACGCTAACAAAATTTTTATTTTCAGTAGATGACTATAATTTTCCTTGAACTGTTGAAACATTTAAAGTACTAACAGATATGAATAAAAAAATACCGAAGTTAGTTTCTTCTGTATGCTATTTAGACAACTTGGGTCTCTACAGTGCAGGTCAAATTGGAACCGCATAACCGAAAAATAGTTACATTTGATAGAAAACGAAAAATCAGTAATGGCTAAACCATAAAAACCAAAATCAGCTTTTGATTGAGCCATGTCCTTAGTTAAAACGGAATTTAAAAAAAATGAGATGGTAAGTTTTAAATGTAATTAGTATAAATTGCAGCAAGAATAACAGTTACAAACTTCTGCATTATCTAACTGATTGAAATTGCTTTATAAACTCTTAACATTACTTGTATAAAATGTAACAACCCGGGGAACAATGACCAATGCAATCATAATTCAAGATCTTACTAAACGTATGGAAGTGTTGTCTTTTGCCAATTATAAAAAAATGGGGTAGGGGCTTTTTCAGTGACCATGGCCTATGTTGCTTATGGAAGTGAATATTTTAATGTTTTGTAAAGTAAACTTTGACTCACTTCTTCATAGCTCTATGGAACTATGATAACGACAGTAAAATTCATTGATATATAATATCAAAAGAGCCAGTTCACTAAAATCTGTGACTTTTATTGAATTGTTCATGCAGCAATTCAGAGATTTTCATTGATAAAACATTTCTAAAATGTTCACTAATTGTTTCCCGAATCATTAAACGTCACGGTCTTACATTAAGCTGAATCAAAACCATTTCTGAACACCTTTGGATATAGCTCAAAGCCAAAAACCATAAACTCTTTTATTCTGTATTAAATGTAAATTTTAATGCATTGGTTGTTTACAAATTACAGATTGCTGTGATAGATTCACGTAAAAAAGGGATATTACAGACGCCCAACGAGGAATGAAGCAATTTATGATATGACTTTATCATAAACATATCTGTAGTAGAAAATCAGAAAAAAGAAAACCTAAACACATCATTCTACAATGAAGAACACCGACCAAACTGCAGAGTAAGCAAAATCCACAAAAATGAAATGGGTTAATGAACATCTTAGGGACTGTCTTGAACTTACTACGTAGTAAGAGCAGAGCTCATTGTTGAAGGTCTCATGGTGACTTCAACATATAGAACAACAATAAAAGTATTGTTTAATTGTTTGGTCTTGCAATGTATTTCTAAAGACTTTATCTCATGTGCATTCACTCCATATCTTCTCATTGTTTATATGGAATTCAACTTTTTTGTAACATTGTTTTATCCAAATTTGCTTAAACTGTTTTGCTGGTCACAATTTAGCTCTAAAGGAATTCGATCTCACGAGTTCTTTCTGTAAACATTGATACATAATCGACTGAAATGTGTAAATAATAAACTTGGTAATTTTGTCTTTAAATGTGTCATCCGTTAATTTCGTAGCACGTCACATAAAACAAAAAATAACAATAAATATGAAAATAAAGCACTGAGAACCTATAATTTAGCAAAAGTCGTGGCTCAGCAATATTGCTTAATATAAAATTACCTAGTATCTATTGAGAGTTTTTATCTGAATGGCTTCATACCATATGGAGGTAGCGAGGTGAAATTAAAAAATAAGATCTTTGCTTTATAATCAATATTGGACATTTGATGAATAAAAGTCTTGTTTTCGAGATACTCAAAGTCCAGGGTGAAAAAGGGAGTAGAATACAAAAGAAAAAAGAAACGGCAGTAGAATAACGAAGACACAAAGGAAGAAATGACAACAACAATCAAAGTCTAAACGCATGGCAAAAAACGAGAACACAGAAAAAAACAAAACAAGGAAGTGAGACAGCCACAAGGCACGAGAATAAAAAGAAGAAATTCAGAACTCAGGCACTCATAGTATGAATTCCTATGAAAACCAGGAGTGATATCAGGTGTTCTGGCATGGTAAGCATGTCCTCGCCCATATACGACACCCATCACACTCTCAGTGAGGCATAAACAAAGGGTGGATTACTTACAGAAAAGTCAAGAGACATCGCAATTGAAAAAATACCTTTACCCCCTTTTTTAAGAAACTGTCAGGAAATAAACATGTATTTAAAGACTGGCCTGACTATATACCAACAATGAATAATGGACCTGCAACTCAGTGAAGATCAATTAGCAGTGATGACGCACATAGAGCATTCGGGAGATCACCTGGTAATTCTGGATAACACAATTTTAGTTTTCCATAATAGTTCATCGTCATAATGAAACCTTGAGGTGAAGTGTCAACCATAATTCTATATCTTGTACTAACAGATCAACAACACTGGCCCATGAGATCCATCAACTCTCTTTTATTGACCATTCTTATCTGATTTGTAAACCAAATCACATTACTACAATAGTCATTAGCTAAACGAGAATGGCAATAGATATATATTGGTTATGTTCTGATAATAGCAGCTTGTTCACATTTATCAAAACACATTATAATAATGTATCTACATTGGTAAACAAAAAACTGAAGCAGAAAGATAGAAAAATGACAAATCAAAACATGCCAATACATATGTAATACAAATGGGTCAATATGACAAAAAAAATCAACAATTACGAACACGAAATCCGCAAAACGAAAGCACTTAGCGAAATTCTTCAGATACTTCAATTATCATAAGGTGCCCCGGAAGTGTAAGCTTGAATTTATTTATGCGTGGCAACCTATAAAATATTAGATGCACAGTTAAAGTCAAGGTTTGTCAGTTTGGAAATAAACTGAGGTCCTTCAAATATGTATACTTATTTGAGAAAAAAACATTGTAAAGATCTGCAAAATCATGGTGAAGTAAAACTTTTATGAGTGAAAATTGAAACATCGGTTGAACATAATATTGGTGTATAAGTTTTTGAAAATTAATCTCAAGAAACGGTTGTCTTAGTAAAACAACCGAAACCGACTGTAATTAGGTTCAATAAAGGGTGTAACTCGTCAAGTTTATGACTTTTTTCTTGAATTGACAGTTTTTAATTCTGTCAGCCATTTTTGGGGTATGGCTGACAGAATTAAAAAATGTCAATTCAAGAAAAACGAAAATATCAACTAACTCCAAAGTCCTCTTCTTGGATAGGAAAATAAAAAACACTTTCTTCAATACATGACATCTAAAGAAATATATATATTATGTAATGGAATGTCAAAAGAGAAACCCACAGGATTTATGAAGTGGGAAATTTAGTGCAAAGTGTTGGTCTGTCTCAGAAATTTGAGCCCACTCTCTCTTTTATATTTAAATTTCTGCATTAAAATAAGTTGAAAATGTTAAGGTGGAAACTACTACAATATATTTTACCATGTAAGCAACTATTGAATGTATGGAAAATCAGCAATTCTTCTTTATTCTCTATTTGTAATGTATTAGAGAACTATAGACACTTTTTTATCACTTGTAAATAATTGAATGATTTTTGGCAAAAGGTAAAACTTATGTTAGATAGAATAAAAATTGGACATGATGTTATCCATTAAAACTACTTAATATTTGGTTACAAAATTGAAGACAATAAGTATTACTGGATGAATTATATTTTCACAATTATTTTATTCAGTAGTAATAAATCTTATTATCTGTCGGACCAGAAAAGAAAACCCATAAATGTTTTTGGCATATTTAAAAAAGGGTTATTGTACCGATCTCAAATTTTTCAATTAATGAAAGTACCTATTGATAAAGTGTTAAAAGAGTCAGTTCTTTTTTTAATAACCGCAATTTTGATGACTAATTTTTGTTTTCAACTAATTAGTATAATTCAATTTAAAATGAATTTGTCTAATGTTATGTACAATATACTAACATTTATTAATAGGAATCCCTATTCCTATTAAATTAACACTAAGGGCATCTGAGGTGAATGCTGTAGCCCTAGATGGATTGTTTACAGCAATAGTGCAATAAATATATTGTTTTGTTAAAAAAAAGTTTATGACTTTGTGTCAGGTTTCGAACTTTTTTGATTTACTATGCTTTGCACACTGACCTCCACTTTTTGTCACAAAATTTGATTTAATACATAGCAAGAACACTCCTGTCACAAATTTAGGAAATTCTTAATATTCAATCATGATGCTGTAAAGTGGCAAATTCTCAAAGCAATGTCAATGAAAAATCTAGAGGGGTTCGGTTTCATTCAAACATTTCAAACGCTTGTAAATGAATACACTGACCTATCAATATCTTTTGTATAAAAATTATCAACTAGCGATATTCCAACACACTGCACCATCAATATATTTTTTTTATTGTAGACATAAAGAGTGATCCTATTTAAAGTGTGACTGTCGCAAACAGTAGAAATCATGACCAATTGGACTACAAGATGATTGCTAGCATGATATAACCCCGTTTAATGCTTGTGTCTATTAAACACTCAATATGGACCACTGATAGATAAAAGACAAAGGAAGAAATTCTGTGTCGAAACAGCATACTCATTAAAAATTCCTCTAATAAAGTTTTTTTATTTTAACACCAAGTACAAGGTCAGCCTTAATTAGTAAATTCTAATTTTACTGCTGTAAGTTTTGTTTCCACAGAATCGTCATTTATAAAATTTTTGAATTTTCCTGCTGTGCATTTCAAGTTAACAATTTTGATTTCACCCTGTATTGACCCACTGACAGTTTGACGGGTGCTTTATACAGAGCAGGATATGCTTACCCTTCCGGAACACCTGATGTTACTCTGCTTTTTTAGAGTTCACACTGTTAGTGCCTTAGTTTTTAGTGTTGTATTTGTAGTGTTTTGTGGGTGTGTAGTGTCTTTGGTCTTCCGTCTTCTGGTGTTCTTGCCTTTGATTTATATGATCTTGTAATTTGTAACTTCGGTATTCTACTGACGTTTTTTTTACTTCCAAACAAAAATGCACTGATATAAAAATCTCAAAATATAAGCTTTTTATGTGATATAGCTTAATCTGTTTTCATTTTATAATTCAAGACAACATCATAGCTTTGGTTTTAATTCTATTTCAACATAATTGATATTCTAAACTTGCCCACTTTCACCTGGAGGTTACACATTTCCAATAAGGTGTTGCAGGGCAAATTATCATTGCTCGACCGTTAAAAATCCAACGGTATGAATAGAACTTATCATAACTCCAAATCAAAAGCATGTTATGTGGTTGTTTAAGCATACTTCAATTTTCTCCAGTTAAACGTTTTGTTTGTTTTTCTATTTATGACTTGTAAAATTATTAGATTTATTCTTATGTCTCATCAAAAGTGTTGATGGAGCTATAATCTACCAAGACAAAATTCGACTAAAGTGCTTTCGTTTTCAAGTTGGTGTGATATGGTGTTTAAACTCATAAACCATTGGAGACTTGTGGTGCCAAAATGTGAGAAAAAGTGTGAGTTTCAATCCCTCCGAGAGAAATAGAAAATTTTATTAGCCAATTATGGCAGTGTTAGAGTAGATTGTTGACGTTCCAATATTTATTTTACTGTTAAAAAAAGATGACAATGTATTATACTTGTTTTCGTATCTTAGCAACGTTACATTAGGCAGCCATTACTGTTTATTTTCAGGATGGAATTCACAGTCTTTTGCATTTCCTATTAATACATATCCCTTCATTGATTATATTGGTCAAAGGAGATTAATTAAATAATATCTGACAGAAACTCAGCATTTGTTATACAACAGATGTACGGCGTGAGAGCAGTAGTACTTATTCTAAGTAAGGCGAATTGCAAAGGCAGAACTTTATATATCGAAATGCTAAGAATGAACTTTTTAAAGCTATTGACGACGGAAAATCCAACAGTACGAACTCATAATTCTACCGCAACATCCGCCTTGCAGTCTCTTGTCTGTCAACAACTACATACAACAATGGAAACCTCTTAAAAGGTTATTTTAAATCGGTGTATGTAGGGGCATACTCCAGCTCACCCTGAAGTTTTTTGTGCAAAAACATATGACGTGTTGAACAAACATTTAAATGTCACAATCCAAGTTTTTTCCCATAAACCGGTTTAACCCTACCACTGGCTTTTGCTATTGCTGGTACCAGGTCCGGCTGTCCCGAGTTCCTATCATTGTTTACGTTTGTCTTTTGTATTTTTATTGTGTTTTTTTTTCTTGTGCAGTTCCTTGTTACTTTGTGGCATGTGACTATGTTTTTTCGGCCATTGTAGGTGTTTCCTGTCATCTTTTTTATTCTATTTTAATTTTTCGATTTTTCGCTTTCATTGTGCCATTTAACGAGACTTACCGTCCCTTTTCATAGAATACTGAATCAACAACTTGAAGGTACATTTCAGGGCTAAAACGTCTAAACATCATGAAAATATATATGCAGTTTTTTTCGTATTTTATTCAAAAAATATTCACTGTAATGATCATTTTCTGTTCGTGATATGGAACGAATCAGACACAACACGTTGACCAGCAGACGACAGAAAAGAATTATTCAATTAATTCTGCGTCGCTAAAACTCTTTACTAAACTTCCTGTCAGTGACAGTTTGTTAAAACGCATTAGAAGACAGAAAAAGAGATAAGGGATATATTGGTTAAGTGAATATAGTCATCAATAGGTAATTTGTCAATCGGTTGCAGAACAAATATAAGGATTATTGAATGAATGTTTATTAGACAATATGACCGAAATAAATGAAAAGATACGTAGATTTAACAGTAAATGTTCGTGTAATAAGATCAATTTTCAGAGAAGAAGATATTTGATTTCACGGAACAACCAAGAAGTACATATTTTGTATTCCGTAGCTTTTTCATACTTCAGGTGTGTCTTCATTTTACTTTTTTGTCCCGTACTCAAGTGGTGTCCTTGTTTCTAATGTTTCCGATGTTGCCTTTGTCCACGGATTGATCGTTCTTTTGACTGACGGTTCGTTTCTCACTTTAATACTTTACACTTGTTACCATATTTGTGGGTTATATGTTGAATCGGATTCCATAGTTATACTTAACCGATCTGATGTTATATTTTAATTTCGATTTTAATAACAATATAGCGGTTGTCAAAGAAAGTTAGAAAAAAAGAAGAAAAAAAAGGTAAGTAAAACGAAAAGCCATATCAATTGGTCTAAATCAAATAAAACAACATGTAAAACTGCAAAAAGATATAATCGAAGCGGCCCAATCTTGCGACCTGAGAGGTAAGATTTATAGCCAGCGACCCGAGATAAAAGCATTCAGATCTTGACCATTTTTACAGAGGATAGATATTTTATACTTTTTAACCATCTCTTAACATTTGTAAAAATTATTACATTGGATAGACTCGCAAAAGCAAAAGAAAAATCACACAAATCCCTTGAATCAATAATTTCCATTATTATACATTTTGCAGATTTTGCATATTTTTCATACATTTCAGTTAATGAGAAGAATTTGTTAGTTTTTACTTATCTTCAATTAGCTCCTTCTATTTCAACATGTGATAATACATGTATTTGAAACGGGTGTTTACTCCCGATCAACTCAATAGAAAACCCTAGATCTTGAATTTCCCCTACATTATTTTGTCAATCTTGGTCCAAAAGTTATCTGTTTCAGTATATTCAACAGAGTAAGTAACAGTCATGTTGTTATACAATAAGAGGTCTAAATGGTCTCCCTATGTATGACGAAATAAGACAAACATTTCGGGTTACCACAGTTAACTCTCGCCTACTCATTAGGGAGTTCTACGTTTTGAGGTAATCAATGTCTGATGAGAAAAAATACTAGTATTTTGCAAGTAATTAGTAAAGTAAGTGAGAACCGAACCGTCAGTCCAAAAAGAACAATCCAAGGACAATGGCAACGTCGGAAAAACAAAAAAACGAAGACATAACATGGGCATGACACAGAAAAGAAAATGAAGACACGCACATATACAAAAATGAACAACACGGACCCAATAAAAACCATGGGTGAGATCAGGTGCACCGGTAGAGTAAGCATCTCCTGCTTCTTATAAGACACCCGCCGTGTTGAACATGTCAACTCCGGTAGTAAAGTCAAATCCGGTAGAGGAAAAACAAACTTTACTGGCAAAGAGAAAGATCTGTTGTCATCTGGGAAACAGATATCTCATAGCGGTCCAATAGTAAAATACTTCTAATATAAAATTTTTGTTACAAAATTGAACTAAAATTTTTAATCACTACATATTTAAACATTAAAATCTGATTACACATCTAAATTTAAGGTCTCTAACCACGATAATAACAGAAACTATTTTCAAAAGTAAACTACGTTTATTGATGCCAAATGAATGAAGTAGTTAATGGTAATGAATATATACGATCAGTGAAAATCTTTTCCAGCATATGAAATTAATATCTTAACATATCATATACATTGTAAGGTTTTATGTATATCTTAAAATAGGGATGTAGCGTTGTTAGAGAACGGCAGTAGAATTCCGAAGGAAAAAAGCACAAGATTACATAAATCAAAGTCCACAGACAAGGCAAAATCAAGAACTCCAGAAGACGGAAGACCAAAGACACTACATGCCTACAAAACACACAACCACTACAGAAAACTAAAGCACTAACAGTGTGAACTCTCAAAAAAAACAGAGTGGCATCAGGTGCTCCGGAAGGGTAAGCATGTCCTGCTCTGTATACAGCACCCGCCACACTGTTAGTGGGTCAATGTAGAGTAAAGTCAATTAAAGAGCAATGCATTCCGCTCAAATCGGTGCTGAGCAAAGCCCATTGTTGAAGGCCTAAGGGTGACTGAAAGATGAATTGCAATGATCGATTGCTTTGTTTTACCATGTGTTTGTAGAGACCATGTCTCATGTGCACTTACATCCTTTCAATTTTTATGCAACAGATATAGAAAACTGATCCCTAAATTCCAACCTGTGTTGCACGAGCAAGAGATACGAAACCCTCTCGATATGTTTAGATAAATTATGATGGCTTGTTTCGTTGACCCATATATCTATAATATCGCGTGAAATATCACATTACATTGTTACGTGACAGTTGAACGTAAACTATTCCTCAAAGAATTATTGTTTTGCTCTGAACGTATAAATATCAATACTACTTTTACACTTCCCTTTTCAATGAAAACAAAACCTATTCCGTAGATATTAATTAATTCATTGTCATAACATATTATTCAAATTGTTATTCTCTTTTACGATAAATTTGTTTTTACGTAAGATGATTTGATTATTTTCTATACAAAAAGATCTTAATTTGACATTCTGTCTAAATTACCATATTTTACAGCATAGCTATTTTACGAGTATAGATGTTATTTCAAAAATAATAAGGTAAAGACCCTTATAGCTGTACAATTCATAAAATGGATTGTCAACTTATCAAAGAGATTCGATACAACTCCTACTTGTTTTTCAAGAACATAGATGTAGGGCTTTTTCATTGTTGTGACTTTTGGGTGCAGGTAGAAATTTTCGGCAAAGGTAACTTGGAAATCAGTCATGAGAACAAGTTAAGTTAACTTGAAGGTAACGTGGAGCAGAACCGTTCTAGAACCATGACTGCTCTTGTTTTAAATCCATGACCGTTCTTGTTCATAACTGCTTCCAGGGTCTACTCTACCCATAACGCTCCTATCGAAGTCTGCTCTGGTCATGGCCATTCTAACAGAGAGAGATTCGTTGCAGGATCTCCCAGATGCACCACTAAGCCCCTATCCAAACTCCTTACCACTTTACTGACTGCAGTTAGAGTTGGTCTAAAAAGCTACTTCGAAAATGCCTATTCCACGAGCGGCGTGAATCAGATGTGGATTCTTAAAAATTCCAAAGATCTCCTTGAACAGCTCTCCTCAAACAGTCTCGCATACTGCAATAGCATTCAAACTTTTGATTTTTCTACCCTTTATACAACTCTTCCCAATAATAAACTTAAACCAGTAATTTCCGATCTGATACATCAATGTTTTCCTGTACCAAAAACGGAGAACGCAGGTATTCCTATCTGGTAATAGGAAAAGATAAAACATATTTTGTTAAGAACCACACTGATTCAAACAAAAAATACAGTGAAAATGACGTGATTAAGATGCTTGAGTTTTTGATCGATAACATTTTTGTTGAATGAGGAGGCCGTGTTTTTTCAACAGATAATAGGGATTCCTATGGGAACAAATTGTGCGCCACTTTTAGCTGACCTTTTCCTTTTTTCGTATGAAGCAAAGTTTTTACAAGGGCTGATACAACTGAAATAAAAACAACTAGCCCAGACTTTTAATTTCAGCTTCAGATATATAGACGATGTACTTTCTCTTAATAACCCAAGATTTAAAGAATATTTACATCGCATCTACCCCAATGAACTTGAAATTAAAGAGACAACCAATACACCCGATTCTGCTTCATACCTTGACCTTTTGTTATACAATGACGAACATGGACGTCTGAAATCTAGATTATATGACAAACGTGATGATTTTGACTTTCCAATTGTGAACTTTTCCTATACCTGCATCCCCAGCATATGGAGTATATGTTTCACAATTAATTCGTTACTGTAGAGCGTGCAGTACATACAGTGATTTTGTGGAAAGAGCAAAAGCACTGTCACAAAAACTGCTGAGTCAGGGATATGTTCAGCCTTTGTTACTTTCTCCCTTCAGAAATTCTATGGCCGTCACCAAGACATCATAGATAGATATGAAATGTCAGTGTCACAAATGAAAACTGACATTTTAAGCTAGATTCACGTCTTCCCGGATTTGACATTACCGGTTTTGACTTTACCCTGGATTGACCCACTGACAGTGTGATGGGTGCTGCATACAGAGCAGGGCATTCTTACCCTTCCAGAGCACCTGATGTCACTCTGTTTTTTGAGACTTCACACTGTAAGTGCTTTAGTTTTTTGGTTTTGTGTATGTGATGTTCGTGTGTTTTGTGGGCGTGTGGTGTCTTTGGTCTTCCGTCTTCTGGTGTCCTTGCTTTTACTTTGTCTCTGGACTTAGATTTGTGTAATCTTGTGCTTTGTTCCTTCGGTATTCTACTGCCGTTGTTCTATTGAAGTCTGCTCTGGTCATGACCGTTCTATTGAAGTCTGCTCTGGTCATGTGCGTTCTATTGAAGTCTGCTCTGGTCATGACCGTTCTATTGAAGTCTGCTCTGGTCATGAGCGTTCTATTGAAGTCTGCTCTGGTCATGACCGTTCTATTGAAGTCTGCTCTGGTCATGAGCGTTCTATTGAAGTCTGCTCTTTGTCATGAGCGTTCTATTGAAGTCTGCTCTGGTCATGACCGTTCTATTCAAGTCTGCTCTGGCCATGACCGTTCTATTCAAGTCTGCTCTGGTCAGGACCGTTCTATTCATGTCTGCTCTGGTCATGACTATACTATTCAAGTCTGCTCTTGCAATGACCGTTCTTACCATGTCTGTTCTGGTGATGACCGTACTTTTCAAGTCTGATCCGGCTATGAACGCTCTGGAGAATTGGTAATATTTGTCACATTTGGAGGTGCTATGTCATCAACGCCAAGTTGCTTTACCGATTAACACAAAGTATGCTTCTCTACTCGCGAACTTGTCCTGGTACTTCTACAAAACTGAATTTCTTCAGGGTCTCGTAAAAGTTGATGAATTAAGAAATGATAGATTTTTAGTCTCACTTAAAGGCACAGTGATGATGTTCTTTCAATTTATAAAGCATCTTATGCTAAATGGATCCCATCAATATATACTCCATAATAAGAAACGAGGAAACAATATAAATCTTTTGGGACTAACATCTCGATTTAACGAAAATTCTGATCTCAGTACTGACATTCACGACATAAAGGACGACTTTTAATTTCAAAATTATCAATTTCCCTAACATGAACAGTAGTATTCCAACTTCCCTTTGCTTACTGAGTGAATTTTCCCCAGTGGTTTTGCTACTCGAGAGATAGCACCAATTATAATTACTTTTTTCAGCAGCCATCCGTGAGCGCCGTATTGATCAAAACTTTAAAAAAAAGTCTTATACGATCATTAAAAAATTCTAAAATGGATATCAGTCCCTTGTAGAAAAGATTGAAGTTTCAGTCCGAATTGTGATAAAAGATTCTTTTTTTTTCACTTACTAATTTGATGCACATTTCTTTTCAATTAACAAGACTTTTCCATAGCAATTGCTGTTGAGTTGCTACCGCTCACTACTGTAATGGAAGAGGGATTGGCGTACCATTGAACGGGTTTTACAACAATTTCCACTAAATGCCTGTCAGGGCCATTGAGGTTGACAATTTTTCCGGTGGGTTGGTACCTTCTTTGTCATTTTGCCCTTTGGATATCAACTCTTAACTATTTAAGTTCAGTAATTGTGTAATCTTCTTCGTTTGATAATGTAATTCGCTACGAATACTTTAAGACGAATTTCAGATTTATTTAATCCCTCGCCATATCATTAGACAGAGAGCCCTTGTTATGGTTAAATGGTAAAAATTTGCAATACCTCTGTTGTTTTGTGAAGTAATCTTGTTCCCCTGAATTTATATTACAGTCACCAATGAAAATGTTTAGTCAATAGAAGACTGGCTTAGCATATAAAACACTGCATGGAAAAAATGATTAATTTCAAGTAACACAAAAGACGTAATATAATATAATTAGATGTTGCTCGTTATCAAGTCAAGTCATAAGACTACTGAATATTATCACTCAAGCTTATTCCAACAACCGGTGTGAATCAAATGTGGATTCTGAAAAATTAAAACGATCTCCTTGAACAGCTATCTTCAACCAGTCTTACCCATTGCCATAACATTCAAACTTTTGACTTCTCTACTCTTTATACAACCCTGCCACACAATAAACTGAAAACAGTAATTACGGATTTCAAACATCAATGTTTCTGCACAAATAATGGAGAACGCAGATACACCTATTTGGTTATAGGGAAAGACAAGACATATTTTGTTAAGATCCACACTGATTCACACAAGAAGTACACTGAGACTGACGTAATCAAAATGTTAGAATTTTTGATCGACAATTTTTTTGTCGAATTCGGAGGTCGTGTTTTTCACACACAAAAGGGATTCCTATGGGAACAAACTGTGCCCCGCTTTTAGCTGACCTTTTTCTTTACTCGTACGAGACCAAGTTTTTACAAGTGCTTATCCAAAGAAAACAAAAACATTTAGCCCAGTCCTTAAATTTCAGCTTCCGCTACATAGACGATGTACTTTCTCTTAATAATCCTAAATTTAAGGTGTATTTACATCAGATCTATCAGAATGAGCTTGAAATTAGATAAACAACTGAAACTCCTACTTCAGCTGCGTACCTAGATCTTTTATTGTATATTGACGAAGATGGACGTTTGAAATCTAAGCTATATGACAAGCGTGATGATTTTCATTTCCCAATTGTAAACTTTCCCTTTCTAAGCAGCAATATACCTACCTCTCCAGCCTATGGAGTGTACATTTCCCAGTTGATACGTTACTGTCGAGCGTGTAGTTTGTACAGTGATTTTTTGAACAGAGCAAAAACACTGTCCCAAAAGCTGATTAGTCAGGGATTTGTTTAAGCTATGTTAATTTCATCCCTCAAGAAATTTTATGGCCGTCACCATGACATCATTGAAAAATATGACGTGTCAGTATCCCAAATGAAAGTGGACATTTTCAGCTAGATTCACGTCTTCCCGGATTTGACTACCGACTTTGACATTTTCCCGGATTGAATCACTAACAGTGTGACGGGTGCTGTTAACAGAGCAGGACATGCTTACCCTTCCGGAGCACCTGATGTCACTCTCAGTTTCATTGGAGTTCACACTGTGAGTGCCTTTGTTTTGAATGTTGTAATTTCTGTTTCTGTGCTTTGTATCTGTCTAACGTCATTGTTTTCTGTGTTCTCGCTTTCGCCGTGTCTTTGGACTTCGATTTTTGTAAATTTCACTCCTTTGTTCCTTCGGTATTCTACTGCCGTTGTTTCAAGTTACTCTTTTACTTGGTCATTGTATGATCAGCCAAATAATAACCTGACATACATAAATAGAACAATCACT
>MJUU01059413.1:555-12403 GCA_002080025.1 Modiolus philippinarum | reverse complement strand
CACTTTTGTGGTGTATTTGTTTCTATGTTTTGGTAAATGAAAGGATATGGAGTAAATGTACATGAAACAAAGTCTCTACAAATACATGGTAAAAACAAGTTAAGGAATAACGGTTTTATTGTTGTGCTTCATCTGTAACTGATGTTCCGATGGTTCAGATATTGTTATTGTATTTGGACTATGTTTTTTTGTGGTGCATTTTGAACTTACTTTATATGAAAAAGAAAGGAAATGGGGTAAATGTCAAGGAGACAACATCCCATATCCGGGTTAAAACGACCCAAAACAAAACATCTATAGTCGTGCTTTTGAAAAGACGGTGTTTGTCTGTAGACAAGTCAAATATTTTAGAAAAAAGAAATGAAACTATTCAAGAGCTGTCTTTTTTAAAATCAAAAAAAAAAAAAAAAAAATTAATAAAATAAAAATTGAAGAAAATCTAACTTATATTACTGCAGTACAAAGCAAAACTGTTACTGGAGACTGGTTTGTTACAGTAGCAAACATGTTATCCCGAACTCAAAGACACGTAGGGTAAAGATTGTAAACTTAAATGTTCCAAGTGGTACCTTACACAGATGCCGTCGTATCCACCTAAATAATGACAAAAAGTCAAACTTCAAATAATGAAAAAGGCTACGTCGAAGTTGGTTTGAAGTACTTGAAACTTTTTTTTTAGAAAAACGACAAGATATAAAGTATAATTTTAGTTCTGCTGAGAAAGAAATGAGAGTACAAATAATTGCCAAATTCTTGAATAGAATCACATAACATTAAAGAAGAAATCCATGAATATAGAAAAAAGAAGGGAAACGGGGAATGTGTCGAAGAGACAACGACCCAAAGGGGAGCAATAACAACTCAAAGCTACCATAAGATCTTCAATGAACGGTGAGAAAACCCCACACCCAATGGCAGGTCGGAGTCGGCCCTGAATAAAGAGTAATCAAGTTCAGCGAAATAATAGTATACATTTATTGAATTTCAATATTTTCTTTCAGAATCTTTTTCTTCTAATAAATTATAGTTACGATTCTCTTCTAAAACTTTATAAATTTCTTTTCAGTTCATATTTCTTATCATCTAATGCAATTATTTTTGTACGATGTCTTGATAATAATTTATGCTGGCAATTATGTACAAACTGAAAAATTGAGATAATACCTCTTTTTATATTTTTATATTCTGCCCTAATTCTAAAACAGTTGTTAAATAGATAAAATGTAATTTTTCTATGTAACTCCTATGCTCTTTATTTGATGGCACTATTTTTTGCCATACAGACGTTTTAAATATCCTAGTTTGAAAATAAATAGCAGTTTTGTCGATCAAGGCCTACTGATTATTTGGCACAAGCAGCAGCATTGACCCATGGGATTAAATAAATCTTTCCTTTAGTCAACTTCGATTTAAGTATAACTAATTGCATTTGAATACAATGCTCATTAGGTGACACAAAAATCATCTTTAGTTAAAACTCTTTATAGATACTATTTGTTATAACCTTCAAAGTAAGTAAATAATACATATCCAATCATGTCAATGATAAACTTCAGCCATAAAATAAATGGAATAGATAACTTTTGTTTACTTCAAAATTGTTGATTCAAAGCCCGAACTTGACGGTGCACATGATATAAACCATTATGGATTAAAGTATGTGAGAACCGAACTGTCAGTTTAGATTAGGTCCATGTTGTTTTTCAAGTGTGTGTCTGTTGTTTTTGCTGTACATATCTGCTGTCCTTATTTCTTTGTGCTCCCAATGTTTTCATTGTATATTGACTATTCTCCTTTCGGACTCACGGTTTGGTTCTCATTAACTCTACCATTATGATTTAAAAATGATACTAATAAAGTGTTTATCAAACCCTTTGGCAAGTTTTGAATTTGATTTTATTTCCCTAGTGGGACAGTGTTTTACCAGCAGACTAGTCTCCTTGAGCTAGCCGGCAGTTTAGTGGTGTGCACTCCTTGATCCATCTTTGTAAATTACGTTTTATTGTATTCTTTCCTTCTCAAAATTGTGGTCTTGAAGTTAGTAGTCTACCTGTATTGGGTTTTATCTGTATGTTTATTATTATACTATAGGGAAACAAGATAGAGAAAAGGGAGGTTTGGGTACCCATAAACTGGGTTCACCCTACCGCTGGCTTTTGCCAATCCCGGTACAAAGTCCGGCTGTCCAGAGTTCCTATCGTTGTCTACGTTTGTCTTTTGTCTTTTTTTATTGTTTTTCTTGTGCGGTTTCCTGTTGGATTGTGGCATGTGATTGTAGTTTTCGTCCATTGTGGTTGTTTTCTTTGCTATATTGATTTGTTTTTGCCAGGATTAAAACATCAAGTACATAAATCATAAGGAATAAGATGATATTTGCAAAATTTTGTTTAAAACTACGGATTATCTCCTTCATGCATAGCTCTGTCCTCAGCTGAATTTTTGCTTTTCTATTCAGACCCTTTGATTATTTGTTCTCTATCAGCTTTAAAATGTTTTTCGGATAATGGACTTCCAGATGTTTTGGTTAAGTCTGCACTGATGAGACATACGTTGTCGAAATGCCCATATGCAGAAAATAAATTATCAGTAACTTCGGTATTTTGTTATTTAGATAAAAAAAGTACACCTGAAGTTTATAAATTTGCTGATAACAATCCTTTTTTCTGACGTTTTCTATCTGATTGCTACGTGCCTTTACGATGACAATTCGCATTATGGTGAGGAAAAAACAAAAAGTTGAATAAGAAACATGGGTCGGTTATCTCTCTGTACAAAGTAAGTTATATATGGTCAAAGTGGAGATACTTTAATAAGTATATCGATAGCCTCTTTTGATATTGAAATTAAAAAAAATGATCTTTACCATATACAACAAACATAGGGAGATAACCCACCGATGTTCCTCATACCACATACTTATTATAGATACATATCCTCTTTCTTTTAAATGCTCACATCTCACATTTACAAATTTTATAGCAAACATAACCAATAAGACTATAAAATGGAACCATTTTATGGTCAGGTTTGAAATTTTACAAGTCTTGAACCGCTTCCACTGTCATGATTTTATTTTATGGAAAACTTGTTTACTTTTTGACCATCAAAACAACACTCATCAATTTAATTAGCCATATGATGTTTACATTTCACTTGGCACACTCACATGACTTTTAAATAACAGTAACTGACAACTGGAACATTCATATCTACACCATGTTCATGGAAAAAAACTTTTTAAACATTATAGTTTATGTTTCTTAGTTTTCCACATATAAATATTTTACGAAGGGATATGGAGTAAATGGGCATGAGACCATAACACACATGTTAACTCCAACTGCAATAATTTTAATGAGCTGTATGGCCATTTCGGAAATTAATTCCTCCTCAGCAGCACTAGAACCCAAACATAGGAAATACACAATTTCAAAAAGGTTTAAAATGTATACAACTAATCGAAATCCGAATAATTAGTAATATCAAATATAGCTGGAGACAACTTAACACTTGCTCAGCAAATTTCGTGGAAATAAGATGCCATGACACAGTAATGATATTTTTATTCAGGCAATACTCTTAATTAATAAAAAAACAAACCCTAAATAACATCAGGATGCCACTCGTACCAATGAAATGATTGTTTTATACCTTTTAAGAAGCACTGGACGTCTAGTATTATGGTTAAAACTAATGTTTATTACTTTTATTTATTATTTGCTTGACCTCATTAATCGGTTACATTGTCGACATGACGGATATAAAAACTCCATTACACTTCAGGAAATTCCTAAATATAAAGAAAATCAATTACCGTAATCATGTTACAATTCTTTACATTAATTGACGGTAATGTTCCATTCATAGTCTGTATTAGAATTCTCAAAGATGTTGTGATCAAATTATACATTGATAAAAAATCATCCAATAAAGCATTGTATAACCTATTTGGACAGAAATCATAAAAAGACAAAATCGTGACTTAAAATTCTATGCTTTAGGATTTATAAACAATATAATTATTTGTTGAAGTGATTATTTTTAAAACAGAAAAGTAAGTGAGAACCAAACCGTCAGTCTACAACGAACAATCCAAGGACAATGACAACATAGGAAAGACAAAGAAACAAAGACATAACATGAGCACGATACAGAAAGGAAAAATAAAGACACACACATATAAAAAATGAACAACACGGACCCAATAAAAAACCATGGGTGAGATCAGGTGTACCAGTAGAGTAAGCATCTCCTGCGTCTTAGAAGACACCCGCTGTGTTGAAAATGTCGACTCTGGTAGAAAAGTCAAATCCGGTAGAGGAAAAACAAACCCTAGTGGCAAAGAGAAAGATCTGTTTTCATCATGGCATAGTCAAATAGTAAAATGTGGGCCCTATAATTAGGTGTTAACATCCACAAACAAAAAGAAAATAAAAAAAAATGTTTGATAGTATATCCATATGAGAAATTCGCAAGTACACCTGGTGTTTTAAGTGAGCATGGTTTTCATATATAAACTGAGTGCAAGGGAAATATCGTGAATTAAAAAAAAAAACGAAACACGGGGAATTTTTTTTCATGAAATGAAAACAACACATTAAAAACATTTGTATTCTTTTAAGTTCTACAGACAGAATTTCGACGATAAACGAAAAATATCTTGGAATTTGAAGTGCCGTCAACGTAAAGCAGAATAAGCAGGAGACATATTAATAAATTGAAACATGTACCAGTATTTCAGCTACATCAAGACGTGAACAATTTAATCAATCAAATAATATGCTTCTTGAGAAGACAATGTTTACCCTCCAAGAGCACGTGATCATACCTGAAGTTTTGTAGGATTTCACTCTTCTTAGCTGAAGTTTTGTGGCGTTAATTTTTTTTATTTCTTTTTTGTTTTGTCTTTGTCATGATGTCTCAGTTTGAAATAAAAATGAATTTCAGTTTTTTGTCTTGTTTTTGTTTTGTTTTTGTTTTTTGTGTGTTGTTTTTTAATTTTAGAATTTTCCCTTTCTCATTTTTTCATTTTGTATTTGTAAAAATGCATGAGGCAAACGTTATAAGTGTAGACAGGGGAAACAGGGCGAGCTTTGATTGCCACTGGGAAAAGGCGCAAATTGGTAGGTAAATTTGGACTTCTACACGACTCAAGTGTGTCTACTGTAACTTTTATCGAGAAAGATAGAAGGATTCTAAATAGCATGAAGTGTAACTTCTCTCAAACCTGTTTGTCACCCATGGTTTGCGGAAGACTTTCGATTTATGACCTGACTATCTTGCTCCGATAAGTGTCTCCAAGAATCACTATCTGGGAACGCAAAAGGAAGCTTTGTAGACGTAAGACTTTTAAATCAGATCCAACTGCCGAATTGTTTGAGGAAAATAAAAGTATATTCTATTTTACGAAAGGATATAGAGTAAATAACACATATGTTAACTCCAACTGCAATAATTATAATGAGCTGTATGGCCATGTCGGAAATTAATTCCTCATAAGCAGCACTAGAACCCAAACATAGGAAATCCATAATTTCAAAAATGTTTGAATTGCATAAAACCAAACGAAATACGAATAATCAGAAGTATAAATTATAGCTAAGAACAAAACTACGATGGAGTTAGTTAAACCTTAGGTTTTAGAATTTACATAAATTTAGATAATAATATTTGAATAAAGTGTACACATGAGTTTATATGCACAAGTACACAATATCTAAGAAAAATAACGAGCATTCATCTCTAACACGGGGAATTGATTTACCAACTCCACAGTGCATTAAAAGACAAGGAAAGGATATGGAGTAAATGAACATGAGACCATAACACATATGCTAACTTCAACTGCAATAATTTTAATGAGCTGTATGACCATTTCGGAAATTAATTCTTCATCAGCAGTACTAGAACCCAAACAAATCTACTTTATGAAAATACTAACAGTTTATCCCCATTCCTTTGTTTTTTGTCAGTAGTTTATGTTTTTGTTTGTAGATATTTTGTTGCATTGTTGCCTGTAATTAAAATAATCATTGATGGTATTTCCACTTCTCTTTCTATGACTTATAATAACGTAATTTGAAATCGCAAGTTACTTTGAAACTGAAATACACTCACAGCTTGAAAAATGTTAATGAAGAAATGATAACAGAAACCACTGACAATGGCCGAACATTACAATCACATGCCACTATCCACGAGGGAACTGCACATAAAAACAATAAAATGACAAAAGACAAGCATAGGCAACGATAAAAACTCGGGAACCGGCACTAGCAACAGCTAGCGGTAGTGTTAAACGGGTTTATGGTACCCCAACCTCCCTTTTCTCTATCCCGTTTCCCTATAGTATAATAAACAAACAAATAAAATCCAATTCGCGTAAATTACTATGTCCGAGACCACAATATTGAAAAAGCTAATAATAAGACAAAACGTAATACAAAACGTAATTTAGAAAGATGGGCCAAGGAGTGCTCGCCGCTAAACTGCTTAACTGTGTATTGATATCTATCGAATGTTATAAAATGAAAAAAAAAAGTTACAATTCAACATACTTCATATCTATTTTGGAAATAAATTGTACAACAATATCACACTACAGTCCAAAGCTTGCATGCTTTTTAGAATTCATATACAGATGAACACGGCATTTATCTTGATCCTAATCAAATATTGTGCTTTTACAATAAGTTTAGATGATTAACTACCTATCATTAAAACTTTAAGTTATTAACATCAAATATGTATAACTACATCTGCGCGGAATGGAAATGTTCAGGTTTTCAGCAAGTCAAAAGAAGGCTTCATTCTTGTATATTTTTCAAATTTATTCTTATTCTAGAACATTGGTACCGATTATGAAAAATCCCAGGGAATTTGATAAAATATGCCCTTTACTAAGACGTTTAGAACGACTTTGCAATGGTATTTGTATTCTGTTATAAAGATATTTTAGAAAGAGGATTATTTTTGAAAAATAAAGTTTATTCTCAAATTTATACTATATTTGTCAGACTTATGTTAGCAATCAGTTACACATTTACTTTTGAGTTTTTAACATTTGATATTGTACCTTTCAGGATAACTGCGTTTCTGCGATTNAAAAAAAAATCCTTATTCTATGACAACATATTTTCAAAATATAGCAAATCCTATATGACATAAATCTGCGAACTCAGAGTTGCAGGACCCTGTTTACTACCGACTGAAACCTAACAGTCGCAAAAAGAGAGATTTTGGTGAGAATGGGCTGTCAAAGATGGCCCTCACTCCAATATTTGCCACTAAGTTCTCAAGTTTTTAGACTTTTTGCTGATAGTAGAGATCTAAAAATGTGCCAGACTACAAGAAATAATTTTAAAAAATTGGAATTATAAACAGAAAGTTGAATGCAAAAAATGTTGGAATCGGCAGTTTTGCCCCTAAGTGACTATCAAAATTCTCTCCCTCTATAGGAAAACATTATATGATTACAGGTTTAAATGGCAGTAATTTGGCACACTCCTGTAATGGCTTGCCAATATCGCTTCTCTGACAAAGATTCATTAAGGTAATTCAAACATCATGCTTATAGCTATTTGTTACTAACATTATCTATCTATTTAAGACTTATTATGAACATGATCTTTTTTAATAAATTTCTAACATTGACAAAATATCTTTAGAGTTTCAGATAATATATTGGAAACCATTTTCTGACAAATATTCCTTTATCAGCACTTTTTTCTCCAACACAGTCATAAACTTTCTAGATAGGGATTATAACAAAATTACCAAACAGAATTCTCAACAACCAAAGTCAAAGATGGTAAAGACAAAGCTGGTTTTATACCTTCAGATAAATTGTCGACCATATTTATCCTAACTTGGTGCAGGCATTTCAAACAAGTGGTGGGTAAAACCGGTTTTAAGCGCACCAAACCTCACTTTGTGCAAAGAAAAAATATCAAAAGTTCCAATATTTGATAACACTTAGGCGAACCTGCTTCGTCCAAAGCGCATGATTAGTTCTGGTGTTACTTTCAAGCCCTCCATAATGTCTATGTTCTTCGATCGCATTTTATACAGACTTCAATTTCTGGTCTTTCAATTTGATTTAATCCGCAATGAAAACACATAAAATGTCAGCATAGTCATCTCAGGGCTAAGATTTAGTCGATATTCTGCAGTGAAGAGACATTAGTTGTCGAAATGGCCATCTGTATAAACAAAAGTAACTTCTGTATTTTGTTATTTTAAATTTTACAGGATGACAATACATTTGATGCGTTCTAAGACTAACACTAAGAGACATTAGTTGTCGAAATGCGCATATGCAAAATTCAAATTAACAGCAACTTCGGTATTATGTTATATTATACGTCATACAAAAATCTTTAAATTCTATTGGGTAATTAGCGTGTGTTATTTTTATATATTCCTTACTAGCTCCGCCCACTAGACAACCATTGGTTGCACCAATATACCACCCTGATAGATCAACCCGATACAACACCCTTCTCTCGATATATCACCCTCCTGTCGATATATCACCCTCTTGACTAAGATTTACATTGATAATGTAACTGAACGAATTAATTACATGTAATTAACATTTATATATATAGTTTCATGCAGTAGACGATTCGCAAGGTTAATTTTCATTCTCCCGAAAGATGAATTTTAATTAAAATGCATTTCAAATTGTGTACACTTAACGTTTTAATGGTTACATTACCAAAAATTTGTAAAAGTAAAACCGGGGATAACAGGTAACATCTACAATGCATGCCTTTTTGTATAGTTTTAGTTTTTATCTTTTTTATTTTATTGGTTTTTGTTTTGGTGTTTTTTATTTTTCGTTTGTGTTCCTTGAGTGATACATTGATAAGTGTATTCAGTATAATATAACACATACTGCCTGTATAGAGGATGTTATACTGGAATATCACACTCAGAAAATATACCACCCTCGACTACCTTTCAGTTGATATATTTACTTCGTGTGATATTCCAGTATAACACCCTCTACAACAGGCAGTATATATATTATTTAATAAAAATGTTTCATGGTAGCAGATATGTTTTGATCTTGTTTGGCCATTTTGATGTTATCACTATCTTGACAGGCTTAACAAAATTTTGTTAAGACAGTGCAAGATATTCAGTCGTAATTTAAGATAATTGCTTTCAAGGGCGATTAAGATCTGTTCAGTTTATCAAGATAAAACAAGATAACTGCGTTCAAGGGCGATTAAGATGTGTTAAGATTGTACCGATCAAAGAAGATCAAATGGAGATCTTGTTGGTTCTTGACAAACTTAACTCGTCTTGATCCTTCCTGAAAGTAATTAACAAGTGGTTCTTATTATATCTTAAACTATCTTAACACGTCTTGACCGTCCTTGAAATCGACTATCTTGAAAATCAACTTAAAATCTTACAATGTCTTTAAAAAATTCTGTTAAGCCTGTCAAGATTGCGATCAGATCAAAATGGCCAAACAAGATCATAACACATCTGCTAATTAGTTTGCATCACAACAGAGAGACTTGTTATCTTCAGCAAATCAAATTCCTTATCATTTAAATTCAAATTCCTTATCATTTACTCGCACTAGTAAGATATGGGAATTCTGGACATTCTGTATAGTCTTGACATTTTGTTCGTTCGGCTTTGTATAAAAACGCTTTGCACTTTAAGTTTGCATTTGATATATTATCGGGCTTTCTAAAATCTCTGTTTTATTTTCAGTTTGAATTTTTCATATCATCACAAATGTAGTAATGTTCTCATGAATCGACAGGTGTTAAATTGTTTTCTTTCAGAGTTGAAAAAACAAAACATCAAAATCGCATTTAAGGTAAGTGCGAATCGAACCGTCAGTCTAAACAGAACAATTAAAGGACAGTGGCAACGTCGAATAAACAAAGGAACAACGATATAACATGAGCACGGCACAGAAAAGATAAAAGCATACAAGAAAACAAACAACATTGATAAAAAAAAAATTGGATGAGATCAGGTACCAATGAGTTCTGCGGTTTATTCTATCGGAAACTTGTGTTTCTTCAGTGCAAACAAGAATTAAATATTTTATATACGAACAAAAACACACAAAACACANCACAAAAAAAAAAAAAAAAAAAAAAAAAAAAAAAACCTCACACACAAAAAAAAACACAAAAAAAAAATACAAAATTCAAAACAAATATAATTTGTGCCAAACCCAGATAACAAAAAAGCGGGTCACCACAAGGTAATATAATCAAACACCTCAAATCAAGATGAGACCATAAAATGCACCCGCAATGTTGGAAAGGAGATTGCTACTTTGCCTTACAAATTTGATCTTGTCTTAGCTATATTTGATTAATTGATTATTCGGATTTCATTTGGTTTTATGCATTTTAAATATTTTTTGAAATTATGGATTTCTTATGTTTGGGTTCTAGTGCTGCTGATGAGGAATTAATTTCCGGAATGGCCATACAGCTCATTAAAATTATTGTAGTTGGAGTAAACATATGTATTATGGTCTCATGTTCATTTACTCCATATCTTTTCGTAAAATATTAGTTAGTAAAGCGGTAAGCCATACCATTTTTTCAATATATCAAACAATAGAAACTTTTACTAATGTTATAGGTAATTAAATGTTGTAAATATTCTATTATGCATTTTATTCATTGTTTTTATTTTGTACGGCCTTAATATTATGTAATTTGTTTGGGCTAGTTATGTAACTTGTTTACAATAAACAATGGTCAAGGTTATTACACCATAGAACATATAGAAATTTCTAGAATTTAAATTTAATATTTAACACATAGAATTTTCTAGAGGTTTTCCTTACATAATCATTATAGCCATGTGATTTTCAGTTCATTAGAATGTTCTAGTCGTATCTTGTGGATAGATTTTTCTAGAAATAATAATTGTATTTATAAAAGATAGCAGAAAAGAGTTCATTCAGTCAGTTCAATAAGTTTATATAGGATTATCACGCACATCTTTTGCATTGGAAATCGACATCAATTATTGTGAATCTATTATAAACTATTTAGTGAGGATTGTAAGGATTATTCTATTGGACATTTATTGGTGGAATTCAGTGAACTTTTTATTTGGATTATTACTTGGACTTAATTATTGTCAGATAAGTCATATATTGTATACTTAATTTGTAAAGTCAATATTTTTGTCTTATTAAAAGTTAATTTTGAGCCAATTTTGTTTTATCTTTGCTGACTTCAATTTACAATTATTTATTGGTCGTTTCTGCCACATAACACTATGATTGTGATGCATTCACACTGGAATGGTTATTGTTTAATGAAATGAAAACAGATGATTGAATTCCAAATAAGATTGAGAAATCGTCTTTGATTAACAAAATCTCCTTTAACATATTCATTTTGTTTTGACCATTTTCAGTACTGCGGTGCTGGCTCCAAATTAAAAAAGCTCATGTTGATACTTGCAATATATCAAATTTATTGAAAACTTTTGCGGAAAGCTAAGGTGTATCTCTCCTAATTCAGTTTTGTCCTTTTTAAATTTGACATTTCCTGTAGATCTTGTTGATTATTTTTCCCTTTTTTGGGTGTAGGGTCTACCCTATTGTTTGATTTTAAACCATTTTTCATTTGCTGAAAAACATATAGCAAACGAATAAGGCACAAATAAATAAAACCTGGATCTTCTTCGCCTTAAATACAATATAATACAATAGTATGAAGGCATGAGGGTAAAAAATGTTTTATCTCAATACGAAGAGTTTAAAAAATAAGAAAGGAAAAAGGAAAGACAACACTTCGGTGTCTAGATGTGTGTGTGTGTGTGTGTGTGTGTGTGTGTGTTGATC
>MJUU01059412.1:1183-12702 GCA_002080025.1 Modiolus philippinarum | reverse complement strand
TAGTACTCACTCTTAGTCCAGTTTCATTCATTTGCTTTAAAAATGTGCACGCATCTCTGTCATAGCACCCATTTATAATCTTATAAACCTCGATCATATCCCCTCTTATTCTTCTAAATGCCAGTGTTGGTAAATCTAATTTTCTCAATCGTTCAGGATATGTCAAATTTTTCATACCAGGTAGTTGCCTTGTTACTCTTTTTTGTACACTTTCTAGTTTTTCAACATGTTTCATTTTATAGGGTGCCCAGACAGAGCTAGCATAATCTAGGTGAGTTCTGACTAGAGTTTTATAGATTACTATAAAAGATTTATTGTCCAAATGTCTAAAGGTCCTTCTCATGGCAGCAAATATTGCAGTGGCTTTATTCACTTTCTCACACAAGTGGTTTTCAAACGATAATTCTGTGTCAACACCTACATCCTTCTCATAATTTACCTTTTCAATATCCTGGCCAGTAAGTTTATATGTATTATTCTCTGTATTATTCTTATTACTAATTTTCATGTTTGCATTTGTCTGGATGGAATTTTAATAGCCACTTATCGCTCCATTGTTCTAACTTCCCCAGATCTTCTTGCAGTATCATTTGATCTCTTTCATTCATTATTATTCTAAAAATCTTAGTATCGTCTGCAAAGAGGTAGGAGTCTGATTTTAACTGTTTCTGGAAGGTCGTTGATGAAGATCACGAAGAGAATTGGACCAAGAACTGAACCCTGTGGTATACCAGATAAACTTCCTCCCATTTCGATCCAGTCCCATTTACTACCACTTTCTGTAGTCTTTTGTGTAAAAAATCCTTTACCCAATTTAATATAGAGCCTTTTATACCATAACTTTGCATTTTTGCCAAAATACGTTGGTGTGGAACTTTGTCAAAGGCCTTTTGAAAATCCATATATATATACAGTCTATATATAATCCCTTGTCTAGTGCTTCAGTCCATGTGTCTAGTACCTCTAATAGTTGTAATGTAGTAGAGCGGCCAGTTATAAATCCGTACTGCTTGCTTGAAAAGAGTTTTTGCTGTTTCATGTGGGTAATTATACTTTCCCTAATCAATTTTTCCATGGTTTTACAGACAACTGATGTTAAACTAACTGGTCTATAATTACTAGCTAATGACTTATTTCCTTTTTTAAATATTGCACTTACTGCTGCAGTTTTCCATTTTTTGGGTAGTTTACCTTGTTCAATAGATTGGTTAAAGATGATATTCAATGGTTCAGTTATGGAGCTGGATATTTCTTTTAGTACTCTTGGATGTAGTTCATCTAGACCAGGTGACTTGTCTATTTTAAGTGAATTCAGTAATCTCAGGATATTTTCTTCGGTTATTTGTAAGTCCATTATTGGATTGATGTTTTGGTCTATTTTAGGTTCTGGGATAATATCTGTTGGTTCCCGGGTAAACACGCTTGAAAAGTATTTAGACAGAATATTTGCCTTTTCCTCATCATTGTCTGGTTTTGGTGATTTTATATCAGTTGTTATTGTATGTAGGTCCCCAATACCTTCTCTCGTCTTTATTTTAGTTTTGTTTATATTAACTTGAAGATTCATGACATGAAATTCCCCTTTCCACAAACAGGTGCTTAATCATGCTATGGAAATATCTGTGGCGAACAACAATTATTGCCTGGCCAAAAATTTTAATTGGCGACCAATTTATTGACAATGGCAGCCAACTGGCGACCTTTAAAAAGTATACTTCGAGGCTTGATTATTATGACAGATGAGATTTATCCCCCCCCCCCACACACACACAATCTTTCCTGTAAATGTACAATAAATCGACATCAGTGCCATACAAATCTTAGTATAGGAGTTTCCGCCGTGACGTCACAAGCTTGAAAAATTACCTTAAGCTTTGGTTGGCAAGAAATCGTAGTCACTGATTAGGGTCATAAAAATGTCATTTTCAATTAACTGGTTAGAATTTGTTATATAAAATAGATGGATAATTCTTTATTATCTCAATTATGGAATGTTTATACTTTTACAGGATGTAAAAAAATGAAGTTTTTTATATTAAATATATATAGAATTAGCATATTTTGTAAACTATATTATTTTTTGAAACTTTCACATTTTTGAAATTCACATGAAAAAATATTTGTCTATTTTTATTAAAAAGTAAATCGGTGTAAAAATATGAATATCTCAATGTTTAACATGCATTTTACAGATCCAAAATCGTGCATATAATAAAAAGTTATCAGAGATTAAAAATTCTATTCCAATGTTATTTGCATATGTAAATTTGTGACGTCACTAATTGGATTCGCGGAAACTCCTTTTGTAGTTTTATCTTTTACAATTTACAATGTTTTTATACGACCGCAAAAAAACATTTGAGGTCAGTATTGATAGATACTGGCCGTGGCATCAGTGTCTGTAGACACTTCGTTTCCGTGCGATAACTTAGGTTCTGGTTGTCAAATCCTTATGAAAATCCTTGGCAAGGAAGGCTGGAACTTTTGGGTACCCCCGTTTCTGAGAAAAGGGCCAAATTGGGTGTGTTCATACATTATGTTGTAGAAATATAGTTTCCATAACGAGAATTAGTTGATTATGAAATTTCTCACATTGAGTTAAATAAATTTTGCAAATGTTTGAAAGCGAGGCTTGCCGAGCTTAACGTGTTTAAGTTGTGGAAACTGTTTCTCTAATGAATGGACGAAAAACACCAAGAATTGTATTCCGAATAATTTTGGCAGGAAATGTCATGAAACTTGTTCTCCTTTCTAGAGAGGAGAACAAATGTTTCAACACTGTTCAGGAAATGTGAAAACTGGATAGAAATTAGAGAATTATTATTTATCAGATTTTGATGGGGTTTCTTTCAGTGGGCTCCTTATTAAATTTCCAATCAGAAGTATGTAAAATGGATTGCACATCACATATGTTCCGTTTATGAGATAAATTTCTAAAAGTTGTCAATGCTTCATAGAATCATGCATAAAAAATCTAAGAATTTAAAAATATAAGGATTAAGTAGTAAATAAATTATGCTCTTTTTATAGATGCAACCTGAAGAACATGATATTCAGATCATACCATGCAGGCACATAGCGCAAGTTAACCTGAAGACAATGATATTCAGATCATACCAAGCACATAGGGCAACCTGAAGAAAATGATATTCAGATCATACCAGGCACATACATGTAGGGCAACCTGAAGAAGATGATATTCAGATCATACCAGGCACACAGCCGCCACACAGTGTGGTAAGCTAATATATATAAACATTTAAATATTTACATAGATATGACCCCCCCCAAAAAAAAGAAAAAAAGGGTATATATACATTTTGTGTGAGATTAAATCAAATTGTTATTTTTCGCAAGCTAATTAAGAAATGCGTGAAATGGGATTTTTACAAAATAAAACTACAAATTTTTATGCGACATCATATTATTTGTGAAATTAGACAACATTATAAAGATTTCCTCTAACTTGGGCCAAGTATATGATTCTTGGTTCTTATAAGGTACAAGTGGTTCTGAGTTATGCCCATTGAAAATTTGAGAAATGTGACATGCGACAGGGTATCATGTAATGCAACATTACTATTTTTGTAATGTATAATCAATTAAATTGTAAATGTTAATGAAGTAATAACAGTACATTATTTTAATACCCAAGGTCGTCAATCGTAGATTCGACGGTCAAAATGCAGTTTACAGGCTACACGTAGCGGAGCCTGTAAAACGGATATTTTGACCGTCAAATCAAGATTGACACCCTCTGGTATTCAAATAATGTACTGTTATTGCGATTGTAATGCAATTAATCGACTTCATGTTCTATTTTTATCTGGAAGCCATGAAATGGCTAGAGAGATGTTATAATGACAAGAAAAAATCACATGAAGCTTCAAACCTATTAACAGCTCTAAAAGATGATCTTCATGCTTCCGGTAAAATATAGTGCGCAAGTTTCTTTCAAAATTGTATACATTGTGTTTTTAAGTTATATTTCTTTATTTTCTTGAGTTGAATACGGTGTTGTTATATTAAATTGAAAACTGTATGCATGTTTATCAAATTAATCGTTTTTTTTTTATTGCGTCTCGGATCAATGAACCTGTCGCGCAGTAGTTTGTCAAAGATGAAAATAGCATTTGTTTACCTGTGACAGTGTATTGCATATATTTATAGCAATGAAATCGACATGCGAAATCACACAATCCAATTATTTTCAAGTATTACAGAATAATTTAAATACTTGCAGACGTATGCAGCAGTTCTTTGGATGACTATGAAGTTTGTAACAATACAAGGAACCAGACTAAACAGGGAACCTACCATGTCCCATATGTGTAGATGGTGGAATTGACGGTCAGTTCTGACCAATCAAAACTTTCATTATATTAATGTTGCATTACAATGTTTTATAACTGTTTGATAACGTTGCTCGCTGTTAGGCGTTATGATTAGTTTAATAAATGTGTTTGTATGTTGTATTTTAGAAAGTTTCTCAACTTTGTAAAAGAAACAAAACCTTATTCCTCCAATGATGTCTCCAATTACATCAACATCATCAGCTGCCAAAAGTGAAGGAAAGAGGCTTGACTGTTACTGATATTACAAAGAAAATTCTTGAAGGTAAATATATTTTTCTGGCTGGAAAATTCTCCCTGAAGTGGGAAATGCTGGGTATTTGGAAATAATATACATTTGTTTACCTTTGGGAGTTATATTTTCCAAAGTTAGTGGAAGGTGGATGAATTTTAAACAAAAAATACTCCAAAGTCTAGATACTCTTAGAGATAATTACCCAAAAAGCTATTGGAACTTGATTAAAGAATTAAAGGATGACAAGTCAGATGGAGATTGTTTGATTTAATAATGAAGATATAGAATGTGTGCACACCTGTATTTAATATTTCAGAGTAATTTTTTCTTCCAGTGGTCTATTTCATCATTGAAAAGAAGAGCTATATAAGAAATCATTAAGTTGTCTCATTGGTATAATTCCACAACTTTGGTACAATTTTTATTAATTTGAGTTTTAAACAATTACAGTGTAGAAAACTAACAAAATAATTTTTAAAATTTAAAGAAATACTCAAAGTAAATAAAGTGCTTTGTACTTTATCTTTTTTACAACATTCTCATTTAAACAAATGCACAAAATAGGAATTTTAAGCTGTAAATCTGGTAGTGGATTTAAAGGAACACAGAAATTATGCAAGGGAGATAATTTGATAAAAGAATTTCATGTAGATGTCACTAGAGAAAATTATGTTTCACAGTTTTTCTCTATTATTACAACGGTGACCCCTAATTTTTATTTGTTATTTGTTAATAATATAGTGATTTCAAAAAACAAAAGTTGAAACAAAATCTTTTGTAAAATTTTTCATTTTTCCGTTCAGTTTTTGGACTTATATGAACGGTGACCCCCAATTTTTATTTTATATTTTAAAAAATTAACAATTATGTTTCAACACGAAAAATTTCAAACAAATTCTATACCCTGCGGACACCTTAAGGTGTCTGCAGGGTATTAATTTCCTATTATAGAAATTTGTGAAATTTCCTGCGTAGAGACATAATTGTATTATCATTCAAAATATAAAACAAAATTTGGGGGTCACCGTGCATTTAAGCGAAAAAACTGAAATCGAAAATTTAAGAATTTTACAAAGAAATGATAAGGAAAATGACTTTATGAGTGGATAAGATTTAAAAATCTATTATAGATTTTGTTTTTACTTCACATGTGTTTTAAATTCATTATATTGTTTGCACACAAAAAATAAAAGTTAGGGGTCACCGTTGAAATAAGCGAGATAACTTTGAAATGCTAATTTCTCTAGTGATATCTATATGAAATATCTCCCTTGCTTAATTTCTGTGTTCTGTATATCCAGCTAAAGATTTAAAGCACACATAATTTAGTTCCACTTTTTGCAATGAAAATGTTGTAAAATGGATAAGTAATAGAAATTTTAAATACTTTGAAACTTTATTTATATTTTAAGTAATTATTTTGTTAAATTTCTAAATGTATGAAACCTAAATGAACAAGTATAAAACAAAAATGGCAGAATAACACCACTTAGACACCTTAAAAGCAACTTCTAAATTCCATAAATCAATGTTATCTTTTAATCCAAGTATTGCAACTTCCATTCACTTATAACCACACCAGATATTTAAAACAAACTCAGAAGCTTGCAAGAAAAAAAGTGACTACTTGTTTGAGCTCATCTATGTTAATGATTATTTAGATAAATCACATTTTAGATACTTGGAATATATATCCTTGGTGCAAATAAAAAGTCTGCCAATTTTGCAATATAATATTATCAGAGGTTGCTAGATTTCCTCTCTATTTTTCAGTAATTTTATCTATGATTAAATATGCACACAGGCTTCATAAAATGGAGAATAGGTTTGATGCATATGTTTGTAATAAGTTATTAGATAATGAAAATATTAATTGCGGGTATAGGCCGTTCCAAAAAATAATTTGATCCATTTTTATACGACAGCAAAAATTTTTGCGGTCGTATAATGATATGGTGCTGTCGTTGTCGTCGTCTGTAGACATTTTTGTTTTTGGTCAATAACTTTAGTTCCAGTTGACTAATCCTAATGAAATTTTAACACAATGTTCCTTGGCACAAAAGAAAGGCTTTGCTTAGTTTTGGTCATTGTGGCCTCACCCGTTTTTAAAAAAAAGGGCGAAAAAGGGTTAAATTTGATGTTTTCACATATTTGACTGTAGAATCTTTTTTATTAATCAGATTTGATGGGTTTCTTTCAGTGTCCTCCTGAGGAAATTTCGAATCAGTAGTATGCCAACGGATTTCAAGTGGCATTTACCGTTCACAAGATAAATAGGGCCCAAAAGGGGCAAATTTCAAAAATTTTATTTTTTTTTTAATTTTTAGTCCAATTTTGATGCAGCTTTTTGCAATGGATTCCTTGTGAAATTTAACGTAGCACTGTACCATCAGATTTTTGATAACTTGTTTTTTTCCAAGCTATGAGGGGCACAAGGGGGCAAAAATTGTGAATATACGGATTACCTAAATTTTTTATTTTTTCATCTGATTTCAACAGGATTTTTTTGTCTAGATTCCTCTCATTGTAGGCTTTCAGCAGTATGTCAACAGATTTGGTGTAGCTCTAACCGTTTCCGAGCTATTAGAGGTCAAAGGGGCCAAAATTGCAACTTTTAGAAATATGTAAAATGTTTATTATACATCAGATTTTGATGGAATTTTTTTCTTTGGATTCCTCTTAATGTAAGCTTTCCGTAATATGTCATCTGTTTTGACATAGCTCATTCCGTTTTTGAGCTATAAGGGGTCAAATGGGCCAAATTGCAATATTTCAAAATATGTGAAATCTTTATTTTTCATTGCATTTCAACCCGAGTTTTTTCTTTGGATTTCTCTTGATGGTAATCAACAGAATTTCTTAGCTCTAACAATATCCTAGTAATAAGGGATTAAAAGGACTAATTTTTATTTTCACGAGTTTGTGTCCAGTTAATTTATGTGTCAAGGTCCTTATTGTGTCCAGCAAATTACTGTGTCCATATTCATTTTAGTTTACACTTGTTCAAATTTCAGTGGTCAGCATGCTGCGGTCGTATCATGCTGGGCTCGGCGTAGCCCTTTATTTGTACAATAAAACAGTTCCGGTTATCAACAAAAACAGCAAGTGTTGTTCATCCTGTACACAGTTCATAACACTGTTCATATTTATATTGCTAGGTCATTGTTAACCGTGACACTGCACTAATATTGTTATATTTAAAATGAATTCAGGGTTCAAGTTGTGTATTGTTAGTCAACCGTACGAGCGATAACTTGAATTGAAGAGTCTTTGTAACTCCATTTGATTGGCGAGTTCTAATCCAGGAACAGATATATAGTGGGGTAAACAGTGATAGTGGTGTCCGTCCATCTGTCCGTTCGTCTGTCCCCTGTCCGTCACACATTTTTGGTCAGTGTTCTCAGCTTGTATATGTTTGAATGATGTCATATTTGGTCACAATCTTGATATGATGAGTTGAAATGTGTAAGTTATTTTCGGGTCTGTCGTGTTGCTACTTTCTGTTTGCGGATATGTTGGAAGTTTTACTGGTGAGAAATTTTCGTCACAGTTTTCGCAACTTGTATATGTTGGAATTGTTTCATATTTGGTCAGAAGCCAGACGAGTTGTAACGTGTAAGCTATTTTCAGGTCTGCCGTGTTGCTACTGCATGTTTGCTGATATGTTGAAGTTTTACTATAACACACTGTGGATGAGAAATTTTCGTCACAGTTTTCTCAGCTTGTTTATATTGGAATGATTTCATATTACACAATATGCCACGGGTGTAACCCCCCGTGGCATATTGTGTCGGATATTTGACCCCTAAAAAAACCCTCAAAAGACCTAAAAATGACATAAGTTTTATCAAAAAAACGCAAAAACAGCACAAAAAACCCTATATTTTTTTGACCATCAAAAAAAAAATAGACACAAAAACACCCCCCAAAATAGTTACACAGAAAAAGTGAGAAAAAAATTTTTGACCCCCCCTCCCCCCAAAAAAATAGCCGGCAGTACAGCGAAGAAAAAAAATCTAAAATTTAGTCATCTGTAATTCTTCTTCATAAAAAGAACCTACAATTTCTTCATTTTTTAAATCTTTTATTTTATAAGTAATAGGGTTTGTATTTAAAACTTTTACAATTACAAATATTTCTTTTGTCCAACGAGTAGTATAACCCTTTTAAAAATGACCTTTCTTTTTTGTTATTCTTACTCTATCTCCTACTTTAAATTTAGGTTTTTTATTTTTTTCTTTTTTTTCTTGATATAAATTTTCATACACTGTTAATTCATTTTTTAATTTACTTGCTTCAACTGGTGTCATTTTAATCGAAGAATGAACTGTATTATTATAATTTTTAACTAATCTATCCAATACGTCATAATATTTAAATGTTCCAGAGGCGGTAAAATATTTAAACATATGTTGTTTCATCGTTCCTATCCAGCGTTCAACTACACTAGATTTTTCTTCATTCTCAGTTGAATATAACTTTATGTCATTATTTTTTAATAATTCTTTTACTTGCCTATTATAAAATTCTGATCCTTTATCTGACCACACAAAGGAAGGTTTTCTTTCTTTAAATAATGTTTTAAATGCTTCACTTACAGTTACTCCTGTTTTATTTTTTAACGGTATTAACCAACCATATTTACTAAATACATCTATAACCGCTAATAAATATTTATAGTGTTTATTTTGTATTTTTGCATATCTAACAAATCAACTGCCCATGTTTGATCAATAGAATGAACATAAAAATAAATCTATAAACATAAAATAAATTAAAAAATAAAAAATGGGTAATATAATTAAAAATAACGACCATTATGAAGAAAAATAAAATAAGTAACACAACAATTATTATAAATAAGAAAATATTATATAAAGTATATATTATTTAGATAATATAAAAATCAAATTTAATTATATTATTTAAAAATTTTAAAGTAATTTATTTTATAAAATAATAATAAAAAAATAAAATAGATGAAAAACGCATAAATCGTATGAAAAATTGTTGTAAAGTTTGTTTATTTCAAGATTGTGAAATTCATAAAGATATAACTACCCTAACATGTGTTAGTTGTAATAAAGAAAAATCTTTAAAAAGATGGCCTAAAATTTTTTTAAAATTTTATGATAAATGGTGTTGGTATTGTTCTTGTGGAAAAAATAAAAATATGGATAGAAATTCACGAGATATAAGAAATAATTTTGTAAGACAATGTAAAACTTTTATTAATAAAGGTTATCAATTTACTATTAATGACGCAGAAGTATGTAACGATTGTCATAAATTTAATAAAAATAATATTAATGCGGAACAATTAAAAAAAACAGAACATTTTGAATGTAATATATGTAATAATATTTTCGAATTATATGATAACGAATATAAAATTAATCATGATTTAAAATATGAATTTATAGGTGTTGTTACATTTGCACCAAAACGAACTAGATATATCTTAGATAGTGATATATATACACAATTTTATGACAATTTTGAATTTTAAAATTATTAATTTATTAACGTACATTTAATTTTAATTTCCAAGCAACAAAACCAGTCAATGTTATACCACCAACAACAAATACAATTTCTCTATTTTTCTGATCTTCTGATGGAGTTATTGTTAATATTTCTAATACCATTACTTTTTTATTACTATTTCTTAATCATTTCTTAATCATTTCTTAATCATTAGTTTTTTTTCTAATTTGGAAATACTAAATCATAAGCATGATATTTATTTTTTTTTATTATTTTTACATGGTTTCAACCCTAGTGGTCTTACATAAAAAGGAGTATTTTTGTTTTCTAGAAGGACACCAAACTTCACCATTATTTTCGACAGATAAAATTACGTTCTTACCAAAACATGTATTAACATATTTATAATCAGTGATTTTGTAAATTTTATCAATTTTTAAGTCGGTCCATTTTTGTGTATTGTGATCTGTTTGTTTTTTTAACAATCTATCAAATTCTTCTCTCTTCATTTTTATTAAATGAAATTTAATTAACTCTAATCAATTACCCAAAAATCAGTAGGTTGGTCTGTCTTTAATATTAATTTTCTGTGTTTCTTTTTTTTAAGTTTTTCTTTTATTTTCTTTCTTTCTTCTAAACTTTCTATAACGTCATTTTCCTTTAAACAGTTATCAAAACTATCTCTATCTTTTGTATAAAAAATACATATCCATTTGGTTTGTTCACGTAAATCTTTTAATACTGAATTATATCTTTGAGAAATAACCCAAATTGATTGTTCTGCATGTATCCCTGAAAACGCAAGTTCTGAAAGCATATCCCTTTTCTTTGTTAATTCTTTTGTTGCACTACAATCATCTATAATATATAATGTTGGATGACCAGCATATTTTTTAAAACATATTCTTAGTAGTTCTTGTAATTTTTCTTCTCCATTATCGAGAATAGGATTAAGAATTATTAAATTTTTTGTTTTGGGGTTTTTAACATCACCAATCCATTCACGATTTTTATACGCTTTATTCCATTGAATAGTTGGACAAAGTATAATAATATATTCAAATACTCCACGATATTCTTTTTCTAATAAATCAAGAACAAATTCTGTTTTTCCACATCCAGTTTGTCCACAAATAATAGCACAATGAGGGTATAATGGTAAATCCATTTTTTAATAAATAAAATAAACTACTCGCTTAATAATTTACTTCTTTAAATCTTCCATCTTCAAAATTTATTTGTGCATCTTGTATAACAAAAATAAAAACATTTATCGGTTTATCAGCTCCTTCTTTTTTAGTTATTTGAATGGTAATACCTTCAGAGGCGTTTTCGATTCTCCTACCTGATCCATGTAGTAAATTATCATCTGTTGAACGTAAATCTAACCATAAAGCATAATTAGTTGTTAAGTATTTTTCTAATGTAGTATAGGATAAATTTAA
>MJUU01059410.1:163312-207675 GCA_002080025.1 Modiolus philippinarum | reverse complement strand
CTTAAATGACAGAAGAAAGAAAAGGACAGTGGGGATGGCAACATCGTCTGATGGGAAGTATTTCGTAGTGAATAAAGCAAAATCAATGGCCAAAAAACCCTGTCAAAGGAAAAGACCAACTGCAGAAAGGGCGAGACCACGCCGGTAAATTGACAATACATTTCTAGTCACAATACAAATGGACTAATATGTGGTATATGTGAACGTTTTGTATATATTGAAAAAAACTGTATTATTTTTTGAGACGGCTTTACTATTCAATGGACAATTATAGTTGGACAACAACTATAAAAACAATGAACTCTTTTTAAGCGCTTGATTGTATTGTAAATTTGTTTGCATATATTTTTTTTCTTTGAAACCTTTGAAATTTAATTATTTTAATTACCTTGTTTGTTTTATTATTTGCATATGATTGATATATTCATGTAAATAAATGTATGTATTGAAAAAATAGACTTTCATTTACAATCAAGTAATACTTAAAAACATAAATTGGATTGCTGATATTGACATTAATCGGTATACACTTCAATTAACAACTAAATAAATTCAAATATCAAACCTTATCAACATCATGCAAATGGTCTTTGATAAAATAAAACACCATAACAAAATAAAATAAACAAAATAAAAAAAACAATTATATATATATTTATAAACAATAAGACATTGGTGGTCGGCGGTGTTCGTTATTTCAGTGTGGTGGCCTCAGTATTCTTTACATCTAAAAATATACAAATATCATTGACATTTTTTTTTCCATCCTGCATAAAAATCATGATTTAATCCATAAAATCACGCAAAAACACTATAAAACAACCATAAATATTTTTAAAAAAAGGTGGTCGTCGGTGAAAATACCCTACCGGACTGTAGTAGTATCTCGTTAAAAAACTCTAAACCTAGCATAAAAATTGGAGTAAAACCCTTTATCTCGATCGAGATTGTATGTTTTTCACTGAGATTTATCAATAAATTTTAACCAATCACAACACGAGATGAAAATCTCGTGTGAAGCATTTCATCTCGGTCGAGGGTTCGTTTCCTACGAGAAATTCGCGGAGATGAAAAAATTGATTTAAACCAATCACGATCCAGATTGACACGAGATTTGATTCTCGCACTTCGAGATTGAGGGTTTTAAGCGAGAAACTGTGAATCTCGACAAGATTTCAGTATAACAATCGAGATAGAAAATCTTGCATTTAACACAACTCTTGATCTCGATCGGAAATGAGGGTTTTTGGCGAGAAACTTAGTATCTCGAACAAGAAACCTAGTTTCTCGTCAATATACCCTCTATCCCGATCGAGATGATGGGTTTTTTGGCGAGAAACCTGGTATCTCGACCGAGATACCCGGTATCTCGACGAGATACTATATTTCTCGAATTTTTGTGACTTTCGCGTGCCATAAATATATATACTTTTGAGGGAGTCTTATCGAAGTTTGTGTGATCGATTTGTTGAACATGAAAAGAGCGTTACCAATGAAAAAAAAACACAAAAACAAAAAACATATGAACATTTTCGACAAGCAAACCACAGCACACCGAAACGCATATAACTGTCCATATACACAAGTGCTAGTGAAATAAAAATAAAACAATTACAACTACTTGAACAAAAAATAATATTAATGTGCGTGTTACTGTTTAACCCTGTGGTATCGTTGTAAAAACAGTCACCTTAATTATTATTAAACGGTTGGATAGTACAAAACGCAAAGTGTTAATTTTTGTTTTGATGAAGTTCAGGATCGAGCACGATTTTTACAGGCAATTTATGTTCGACATCTGTTGATAAAATTTTGTGTAATAATCTTTCCGGTTGCCTCTGTTGAAGACCAAAGGTCAGAAAATTTTGGCATTTATCTCCATCGCTCTATTTTTTATTTTATTTTTTTTTATATCATTATTATTATTTGGTTATTTTTTTTCTTTTTACCTTTTCATTGTGACTACCATTACATGTACTTTAAGTTTGTTGTTTTTTTTTATTTATACATTTTGTCTTGGAAAATTGATACCAATATTTAAAATTTTTGTAGAGGCCATGTCAGCTAAACGAAATAAGTATATAAATTATAAGTAAAAGTTGCATATTAATATATAAAACGGCGTGCTTGATGGTGTAATAGAAAAAAGAATGAAGATTTATTTAATTTACATTTTTCTACATTAAATTTAAAACGGATATTCATTAAATACAACCATTGTTCTAGAATGTTGCCTCAGTAAAACATCATATTTACTGGTAAAGTAAGAATATACATGTATTTACTATATTATCATGATTATATGTGACGAATTACAATGAACTGCATCTTTTCCTCAGTAAAACATCATTTTTATTGGTAAAGTTGACACAGTAAGGATATACATGTATTTACTACATTATCATGATTATATGTGACGAATTACAATGAACTACATCTAAGCTTAGCGTTCACATGTTTAGCACAAGCACGAAAACAAATCATTTTTATGTACAAGACCAACCATCTGTCCCGACCATAACAATGACGAAANNNNAAAAAAATTACGATATAGAAAATGATCTGAGAAGAATCGGCAGATCCGTGTTTGGGGTTTGAACCCACCTTTATGATTTAATTTAAGCCCCCTTTTTCTGAAACCCAAATAAAACGCCCTTTTTCGATTCTGGAATCGCCGATAGAAAAGAGATACATATATAATATTGGAAAATCCTTCTTTGTTCCGATTTAACTGCTTGAATGTTGTTGCTCAAATATGCAGAACTTGCAAAATGGTTTAAAGTAAAATATTGCAGAAAAATCATTGACAGAATCATAGGGGTGCCCCTTTTCTTGATTTTTTTTTCAATTTAGACAATAAAACTGACTAAAAAATCGCCGGACTGAAACCCTCGTTTTAATTAACCCCATTGGACCCCTTTTTCAACGCTCTTTTTGGAAGGCTTGATCCGCCGGTGAACATTGGTTATGGGACAGCTCAAACATTTAGATATTCTGTATAACTATAAAATCCAAATATAAAAATATAAATATGTTGTGCGATGGCCACAAATTAACTAAGAAACAAAATAAAATGGTATAGTTGGCCACGATTAAAAGATAAAAAACACAAAATGTACAAATTAAAAAACACATAAAACTGACAAAAATAGAAAGAGAGGAAGAGAAGACTGCCCTTATTCTTATTCTTCCCTCCCTCTCTTTCTATTTTTGTCATTTTTATGTGTTTTTTAATTTGTACATTATGTGTTTTTTATCTTTTAATCGTGGCCAACTATACCATTTTATTTTGTTTAAAATCCAAATAGATCTTGAAGTTTAATGTATAATCGAAGTCTTAAATATTGTCCCACAAGTCAAGAGTAGCTCTGGTCCTACCCTTCACTGCCATAGCTGACCAGAAGTTGTCTATTTTGGTATGTTGCATTATATGTCTAATCAATCAAACTGCATTTTGTTGTATTATGATGCCCTTTATGGGTTCTTGTATTCTTATTCTTGCAGCTTAATTTCATAAATACTAAGAATTATGGAAGTCTTATAGAATTCTGTTCCACAAGTCTAGTGCATCTCTTTTGTCTCAAAACAGTTTTTATTTTAAGGAAACGATTCTAAGTTTGATTCAGATTTGGCGAATACGTTGGTAAACAGGCATATTCCTCCTCTCACTCCCCCAAAGGAAAATTAAACAAAACAAAAAAAAAAAACATCCACCAAGAACTCGTTCTAATTGATTGTGTTGTATTGCAAACTTATCTATTAAAACTAAAACTGGTGGAAGAAAAATATGTCGACACATCTGTCTGCGCATTTTAATTGAAAAATTCCAATATCAAATATCAATTTTGGAGAAAGTGTGTTTTTTTTTCTCCGAGATTCATATTTAATAGTAAATATTTTTCTAAGCCTGGAGCAAGTTCCTGTGTGTAGAACACACCTTTCTACTATCAGCAAATCCATCACTCATGACATTCAACTGCAAAATTCATTAAAACTATGTTAAGTGAAAGCAAAACTAAAATAATCCTTGGTGGTCTCTCCAAAAAAAGAAAATGGAATTTCATCGGTCGATGTTGTATGGTGTAAAATGTGCAAAAAAGTCGGTTTGAATTTCGTATTTTCTGGAGAAATACTTTCAGGACAAGGACTGTTTGCCTATGTCACAAATCTTTGTCAATGTTCTCGTTTTATACAAGGGTCTTAAAATATGAATAGTTTGCCTATACATGTGATAGAGATTTGTAGTGGGTTTTTTCCTCCAAAGTTTTACACACTCACGAACTTGTACAGTATACGCCAGAACCCCGTTACATGTATACATATCTTAGCTTAACCGTAATGTAAGTCAAACGATTTAACATTTATGCTTAAATAAATTTCATTATAAAAATTTTTATGTTAACACTTGGACAATTTCAGATTCTTTCTAGTATACTATCTAAAACAATATACAAATAAATTCACGTGCACGTTCTAATTCTGGTTTCTCTGTTCAGTGCAAGCCCCGTCTCATTGTTATCGACAAGCCAATGAAAGTAAACGTTACATTTTTGCTTACAAACTATTTGTTGAAACTTTTTAAAGGAATAACCAAACGCTAAGCTCGCTTGCAGGTCAATGTAACCATGTCTGAGACTTAATATGGTAATATTCAATAAAATAAAAGAACGTGTAGTAAGGTTCTCACTCTTTAATCTTTGCACTTTTTTGGGGTCGAAAATAACATTTCCGGTCTCTTTAATTTTAACCGAAGAAATTTTGCATATTGTCAGCACAACAGCAGTTTTTTGGAAAACATTTTCTTTACCTATTGATACCTTCACCTATATGCGTTTTCTGACTTCATAGGAACACGATCACATTTTGTACGTTGACGCTAGGATGCTTTTATATAGTTATTGATCAATGCAACTAAAACTGTATGGAGAATTCCGTTGTTATTTTAAATCTACAAGGAAAGAACTAATGGATGTAGCGTTGCTCGACATCTAGCAATGAATTCCACTCAAACTGGTGCCAGGGACCGTCTTGAAATTACTATGATGTATGAGCAAAGCTAATTGTAGAAGGCCTAATGGTGTATTCAAGATGAAGAACAATAATAAAAGCTTTGTTCCATTGCTAGATTTTGCCATGTATTTGTAGAGACTTTGTCTGATTTTCATTAACTCCATATCCCTTCATTGCTTATTAGTATGAAAAAGAAAGGAAATGGGGTAAATGTCAGGGAGACAACATAGTATACAATAGTATACAACAATAGTATACGTTTTTTATAGACAGTTGCTTTATTAACTCTTTCCTTTGTAAGATTTTGCTGAAGAAGCAATTTTTGACAATTCAGAATTGACTCCGTACTGATATATTTGCTTCGTAAATATGTAGAAAATACATTTAAATGTACGTCTTTTATTGTCATGAACAATTAAATGAAAAATTATGCCCCTCGGAAAATACAAATTTTGATTTGTACACTTTCAACCTGCATTTTTGGGGGGTATTTATCTGCAAATATTGATATATAGTTTAAATTGAAATTTCCGATCGCTTTATTCTTACCTCCTGAAGCAACTTTGCATAATGTCAGCACAACAACAGTTATTACTATAAGCATTTCGAGAAAAATTATTTCATTTTCCTAGCTGTTAAGACAAATATGCGTTCTCTGTCTTCATAGGAACACAATCACAATTTCTTGTTGACGTTAAATGCTTTTATATAGTAAATGATCAATGCAATTAAAAATCCAACAATGACTTGCTTTTTTATATTCATGCATTTTTAATGATTAACAGAAAAACTTGATACTAAAAATTAAATTATTCGGAAGAAGTCGTAAATTTTATATTAGTCGGTATTATTTTTAAAAAGCAAAGAAACAAAACACCAAGACTTGGTAAAAACGAGGAAATGAAGTAACAGTGACACGTGCCAACTTCAAAAGGTAAAATCACTAATATACTAAAGCAAGCACTCGCATGGTGAAATATCATCAAAACCGAAGGTAAATTCTAATCAATAATAATCAGAAGAATAAGGTCTTTCACATGAAATACCTTAAGTCTTTCACATGAAAGACCTTAACTAGTATGTCAATTGTTTGAAGAATAATTGATAGATAGGTCTTTCCCGGAAAGTGCGTCATAATGTTCCCATTAATGATTTATCACTAAAAACAAAATTGCTGTCTCCCTTGGCAGAAAACTCGATGATTCAGGCAGTAATATTCCCACATCTCCGGCATGTGGCGTGTGCATATACAAATCATTCGTTATTGCCGTGCCTGTAGTTTGTACAGCAATTTTGTCAACAGGGCGAAATTATTGTCTCAAAAACTTATACATCAAGAGTATGCTCAGACACTGTTGCAATTGTCACTACAGACGTTTTACGGTCATCACCACGATTTGACAGACCGTTACAATATTTCTTTTTCATAAATAAAAAGAGATATCTCTGGGTAGAAGAAGAGTTTGTTACCGGACTGACTAACACAGACTGTGACAAAACAGGACTTTTCATTGGCAGTATCACGGGTGCCACGCACTTAGCAAGATCATGTTTACCCTTCCGGAGCACCTGATATACCTCAGTTTTTATAGGGACTAACACTGCTTGTGCTTAAGTTATGTGTAATTCTTGTTCATTTTTGTTTATTTGTTTTGTCCTTTTCATACTGTCTCAATTCGTGTAAGTTGTGAATTGCCGTGATTTTGGATTAATGATTTTAGAATTTCCCTCTTTCCTAGTTCTTGCTTCGGTATTCGTTTGCCGATGTGACTAAGCTAGGTACATACATTTATTGATTCTTAACCCTGAAAAAAGATTTTTGACTGTGACCTTGACCTTTGACCTTGACCCTATTTTTAAGATCACGTATTCCTGAAGATTTTTTGTTAGAAAGTCTTTTTGTCTCCCGCCGCAACCCGACGGAGGGACATAGTAATGGTCCATGTGTCACGTTTTATGTTGGCACAACTCATTAGAAACCGCTGGTCAGAATTCATTCAAATTTTACAGGATTGTTAGTCACCATTAGTACTAGATCATGTTGCATCGCCATTTTGATTAATCAAATTTTGTGGGAGTTATTGGACTTTAATTATTTCCACATTGTTATACACTGGCNCACCCTACTTTTCCAGTGGCAGTCAAAATTTCCCGTCCCATGGCCATTTCCATACCCCAAAGTGATTATTTAGCAACAAACTTGTTCTCGTCTTGATATAGCTGAAATATTGCTGAGTAGACGTTAAACAATATTCAATCAATCAATCAATCATATTGATTTGTCAAATTTTGTGGGAGTTATGGGAAGGAATTTGATTATTTCCACATTGTTATACAATGGCAAATCTTGTGGACGCAACCCCTCAAGGACCGCTGATCAGAATTCATTCAAATCTTACAGGATTGTTAGTTGCCATATGTACGAGATCATATCACATCGCCATTTTGATTCTTCAAATTTTGTAGGGGTTATTGGACTTTAAAATTTTAACAATTTTATACAATGACAGATCTTTTGGATGCAACTCCTCAAAAACCACTACTCAGATTTCCTTCAAATTTTTAAGGATTATTAGTCTCCATATGTACTAGATCATAACAATTTATTGTCCCCCGCCGCAACGCGACCGAGGGACATAGTAATGGTTTAGGCCCTTGTGTCCGTGCGTCCATGAGTCATGTTTTTTGTTGGCGCACCACTGGACAGATTTTGCTGAAAGTTTTTGTGATTGTCACCAACTTTAGTTGATCATATCATGCCGCCATTTTGACACCTTGTGGGTGCAACTCCTCGGAAACCACTGAACGGATTATGCTGATATTTTGTTTGAACATTTGCCACCATATGTACTTGATCGTGTTATGCCGCCATTTCGAATCAACAAATTTTACGGGAGTTATGGGACTTGATCGACTTAATGCATACTACAACATAGGAAGAATTTCCTAAAAATCCAGTTGAGGGATTTTTCTGAAATTTTGCCTGTCTGTTTGCTATCTAATGCAGTTGAACATATCCTCTCACCATTTTGATTTACAAAATTTTACACGAGTTATGGGACGTTATTGACTGTACTGCAGGGCGGGGGACATAGCTACGCGTAGAAATCTTGTTGTATCTTCAATGGTATTTGAGCTATAAGCAAAAAACCAAAACTCGGATATCAAGAATTGGTTTTTAGCCCATAGGCCCCTTGGAAAGGAGAAAGATTGATTTTAATTGGTTTTGTCTACGGGTTAGAAAATGACATGAACCAATCAGCTACCAAACAGACCTTCCAACACTATATATACCTCTCTGACTGTGTGACGGGTGCTGTATGCAGGGCAGGACAAGCTTACCCTTCCGGAGCACCTGATGTCACTCTTTTTTTTGAGAGTTCACACTGTTAGTGCTTTAGTTTTCTGTGTTGTATATGTAGTGTCTTTGGTCTTCCGTCTTCAGGTGTTCTTGGTTTTGCCTTGCCTCTGGACTTTGATTTATGTGATCTTTTGCTTTGTTCCTTCGGTATTCTGCTGTCGTTGTTTCAGAAGAAATACAGAAAGATCTTTCCGTTTGAAACGGGAAAGACATCAATAGTAATAATACTGATAATCAGAAGAAATTAGGAATATCTTTCCGTTTGAAACTGGAAAGACCTAAACAATTAGATTTGCAATTGCAAGCAAAAACTGATTTCTCCCCTCCCCTGGCAGAAATGATTCAATCTTTTTTCAGCGTTTTTTGCGTTGAAGTCGGACAAATTTGAAAATTTGATGTTGGCCTCCATCTTGGAAATGGCGGCCATTGTAGAAAAATTTCCTTGCAGACACACCTCAAGATAGTGATCCAACTCTGTACCAAATGTGATTGAATTCTCCCCAGGCATTATTGCGGAAATATCAAATTTTGTTGTAATTTTACGAAGTTCAAATTTTCTGCATTTTGGTTGCTATCTTTGAAACGGCAACCATTTTTTTTCAATCCTTGCATGCACCCCTCCCGATAGTGATCTAACGTTGTACCAAATATGAATGATGTCCAGGCATCATAGAGTAATAAGCTGAACAAAACGAGGTGGAAGAAAGAAACAGTAATAAAAGGTTTTAGTAGGTCTGCATGCAAATACGGAAGTTAACCAAACCAGAATCCATTCTGGGGTATCAAATTCATTATGTTTCTGTCTATCACTACTATCAGTATCTTTGATTCACATAAATATACAGTGCAAGGATATGGAGGAAATGCAGGAGATAAAGTCTCTACAAATGCACTGTAGAACCAAGCAAATGAACAACGCTTTTATTGTTGTTCTTAACCTTGAAGTCACCATGAGGCTTTCAACAGCTGTATATGTGCGTCAATTTTAACTTTTCTGTGCCTTACTAAAGTGTTGTCTTTATTTCTTGGTTTATCCAATGTTGCTATTGCCTTTGAGTAATCATCTTATGTGCACTAACGGCTCGGTTCTTATTTACATGTACTTTACCATACCAATCATACAGTTTTTCCTGCTGGTATTTATGTTTTCTTTAATAAAATAAACATCTTAAGCTCTCGAACAATAAAATTCTATAGTGAAAACAATTACTACTAAACGGTTGTTTGTTATAAAAAGGTGGTTACTCATTGTTATTCATTCAACGTTTTTTAACAGTTGATACATTTGTAACGGTTTTTGTCATAAAGTTTTTGTAATTATTTGATTTATAAATTCGTGTTCATAGTTTGCTCTGCTAATTTTGCATTTTTCATCAACAAAATGAGATAATTTATTAAGCAAAAGATTTATTACAAAAACGGTTGTAACAGAGCACGCCATATTTTAAAAGACGGTTTTTTTCTTTTATATTTCTTGTGAAATTCAAATTCAAACGATATTACAATTGTATAATACGTAGATTAAAACACCTAAAATCACTCATGGGGACACATGTAGAGTACAAACCCAAATGTACAAAAAAAACGATATTGCCGGTAAACCGCACGTGATTTGTTTGGTCTTGCATAAGCGCACGACAAGGAAATTTCAAACCAATAAAAATAGGAAAACTCAGTTTGCGACAGTAAAATCTACGATTTACCCCCTAAGATCCTAAAATACAGGATGGTTTTCTCTTAATTTTACTGGCACCAAGCTTAAGATTGAATGATTTCATTTACAAATCGCCCAATATTCCCCCTACACCTTGAAAATCAAATGGTTGTCCACAAAGAAATCTGAAGAAAGTAAAAGGTAGATTTTTATTTAGATAGCTCCTTATTTAGTTCCGTATTTAAGGTATCAAGAATATCTTAAGTTTTTACGTGATGCCAAAGGTTGTTTATAGTTACAATATTTAAGCACTCGTTGATCTATCATTATCTTCTTGTGAGATTGCTGTTATTTCTTACTAAAGATTTTAGATTCTTGTAACTGGGACCAGGAGAGCTAATAATATTCTTAAGAAAAATTAGACGTTCTTGGAATCGTCGATTTGAACATCATAACGCTAACAAAAGGGAAGACAAACTAATTCTTTTTGGTTCGTCGTTTCAAATACCGATGTTTTTTTTTCTAGTTTCTGAGTAATATAGAATTCTTTAGTGTTTTAATTAACGTAACAATAGCTTAGTTTACATACAAGAAGCAAAGCAAGAAACATTTAAAAATAAGTTATAGGAACATTTTGTTTCTCAAATTGCATTAACTTAACAGTTCATACCTAAAACCATTATTACACATAATGCAATATTTTTTAAGCATTAGATTTATTTTCATGTTGTGTGTGTGTGTGGGGGGGGGGGTCGGTTAATATATTATAAAGATATCTTTCAGAACCTTAAGGTGACTTACACTTAATCGGCATTTTTTATGTTTAAATTTTCAGTTCTTCCTACCCTTAATTTTTTGTATTTGCATACAATGTATGTGAAAAAAGGTATAGAACTGCAGATCTCAAATTAACTGTTGTTCTTTAATTACCATCAATAATTACATCTGGTGGTGGACTATAAATGTCAGTTTTAATTTTCATTTATTGTAGATATGATTTTATCTGCATTGAAGAAACATAATGGAAGACATAAATGTAATTTTCGTAATTTGTTGTTCTAAAACAAGCATAATGATTCTTTTAACTTGTCAAAATGCGCATATTATGCAGAAACTAAATTAGCAGTAACTTCAGTATTTTGTTATTTTGTTATTTAAACCAATTGTTCAAGAATTGTTATTAACATTTTCTTCAAATGGATTAAACAAATAACAAATTTAAAAGATACATTTTAATTGGACACTACATTGTCACAAAAATGCAGATTAGCCATACCAGCTTCTTTTTTCAAAGCTTCGTTTCTCACTCCAGCCTTTTCTCCTTCTTGTGTGTCTGTAAGTCTGCCATCCTCCTTTTCCGTGCCAACTTGTTTTCTGTTGATTATAAAGATCACAGTTCAAGATTAAATTAATAAAACGTGTGGAAAAGCAAAGTGGCATCACATCATGATCTTCTTTTTTGAAACACCTTATGTAGTCAATGGTTTTCCTTTCTATTTTGATACAGTTTTATCTTGGTACGGAGAGAGTCAAAGTCAAACGGCCTAAATCAAGGTAATAAAAGTCATTACGCTGTGATTAGTAGGAAAAAGAAGGGAAATGGGGAATGTGTCAAAGGGACAACGACTCAAAGGTGAGTAATAACAACTCAAAGCCACCATAAGATCTTCAATGAACGGTGAGGAAACCCCACAGCCAACGGCAGGTCGGAGTCGGCCCTAAATAAATAGTAATCAACTTCAGCGAAATAAACATCATTCTAAACTCCCATAGACATAAAGTGAACTAACTAAGAAACAGACAAGACACACACAGGCTTAATAAATTTCATGACTTAGGACAGGCGCAAACCTGCTGCGGCGGGGTTAAATTAGTTTTATTTAGTGTTAATTTTCACAACTCCATATATGCAGAAATTAATTTCACAGTAACTCCGGTATTATGTTATTAATTACCACTGAGCCGATGCATTAGTTGGTGGACTGTTGGTTCTCTATGATATTCACCAATCCAGTAGCCAGTACATCGGTGATGGCCCGACTCAATGTTGAAAGCCTCATGGCGACTTCAAGATGAAGAACAACAATAGAAGCGCTTTCCATTGCTTGGTTAATAATTTATATGTGGGGACTTCGTCTCAAGTGCATTTACTCCATATTATTTCATTGTTAATTTATTTGGAAACTTGCAATATTTAAATTGCTGAAACTTTATTTACAAAGTAAGTGAGAACCGAACCGTCAATCAAAAGAACGAACAATTCATGGACAATGGCAAAATCAGACACACTAAGAAACAAGGACACCACTTGAGTACGGGACAAAAAAGAAAAATGAAGACACACATACAGATGAACAACACGGGCCCAATAAAAAACCATGGGTGAGATCAGGTGTACCGGTAGAGTAAGCATCTCCTGCTTCTTATTAGACGCCCGCCGTGTTGAACATGTCAACTCCGGTAGTAAAGTCGAATCCGATAGAGGAAAAACAAACTATAGTTGTAGAGGAAAGATCTATTGTCATCTGGGAAACCCGCCGTGCGCGGTCCCGGCTGAAGAATAGGCCCGCAGCATCCTCTGAGCTTGGAGTATGAGCCATCCTAACAGAGGACCCCGAGGGAACCCCGGGATATAGAAATAGGACCCAGTATCTCCGGCTTGCGGGGTGTGACCCCTCCTAAACGGAAGCTGACCCCGAGGGTCCCGGGATATAGAAATAGGACCCATTCCGTGGTTGTGCGGGATTCATAAATACACAACCCATCTTTCGGATGGGATGTAAACTCAGGTCCACGTGTTGGAAGAAATGCCACGCTTCCTGCACGTTAAAGAACCCTTGTAGCAAGCTCTTTTTGGGGTGGTCCGTAGGTGATCGGCTACAAGGCTAAATTCCCCGCCCTTGACGATTTCACCCTACTTTTCCAGTGGCAGTCAGAATTTCCCGTCCCATGGCCATTTCCATACCCCAAAGTGATTATTTATCAACAAACTTGTTCTCGTCTTGATATAGCTGAAATATATCTGAGTAGACGTTAAACAATATTCAATCAATCAATCAATCATCTGGGAAACAGATATCCCATAGTGATCCACAAGATCGTGCTGCCGACAGTAAAATAGTCTATTTGTAAGTATAGCTCTGTCATTAGCTTGCTTTGGCTTTTCTATTTAAATCTTATTGATAATTTGTTTTCTATCAGCTTTTACGCATATTTCGGTTTATGGATATCCAATTGTTTTTAATTTGATCTGCACTGAAGAGACATAAGTTGTCTAATTGGCCATATGCAGACATTGACAGTAACTTCAGAATTTTTTGAATTAATTATCAATGGGCCAATGCCTCCGCTGGTGGACCTATTTTATTACGAAATTTTCGATATCTAAAATATATTGAAAACTAAGGAGTACCTCCCCTTTGCATAGCTTTGTCCTTAGCTGGTTATGCTTTTATTTTGATCTTATTGGTAATTTGCTCTATCAGCTTTCACAGATATTTCGTTTTATGGATTTCCAAATGTTTTGATGTGATCTGCACTAAAGAGACATAAGTTGTCGAAATGTCCATATCAAGAAATAAAATTCACAGATTACTTCGGTATTTTGATAATTACACTGAATTGGCCTTTGATATATGCCAGTGGATTACAAATCATTGAAATGGGAAAGATACATGTCTTAAACTTTATAATCGCATTGATTCCCGTATCACATACGCATTGGCCATAATGTACATTGCAGTAATGCCGTTTTATTCATTTGGAATAAATTTTGTCCCTGAAACTGGAATGGAGTTTGCTTATCCTTACATAAATTATGTAACTGATTGTCAATCTAGTCACCTATGTATGTTCTGTACCTTGTTTTAAGGTTCAGACAATTTTATATGTCTTCAAATTATATTTATGTCTTTATATATGGCTTGCTAGAAGGATTGTACGTTATAAAATTCCGTACCGCCACAAAACTCGAAATGGAAACCTAGCAATGACATAATGCCCATAGTATTTTTTCCTTACCCAGGGACCAATTCAAATGTACCGACGATCTTACCAAAATATGATTGGCACAAAACAAGCGCACAGTTTATAAAAAAAAAGCAAAGCAAACAAACAATCATAAACAAGCAAAACAGAATATACAAACAAGAAAAAAAAATAAAAAAAACGCCCCTCCCCTAGAAACCAAAACAATAACAAATCATAAAAAAGCACACATAAACAATGCAGTGGCTATGTTTGTTAAATTGTTTCTACTGAAATAAATTGATAATTTAATTATGCAAATGAAAAAAATGCACAAAAGGATCAAGTCAGTCTGGCAAGAGAAGCATTAATTCAACAATAACAAAAATATTATCCATAAGATAGTGATAGTGAAACACTATATATTTCCTAACAGCCTCCTTACAACTAAACGTTCTGACTTTCGTGGCCTTGAACTTTGAGCTGACCTATTTTTTTTTCACTTTTTTATCCTTGTAATCGGCAGGTACGTACCTCATCCGAAAGCGGGGAATATAGTTTTAATATTTGAACCTATTAAAAGGACATTCATAAAGGATATAAATACAGCATTGTTGTTATATCTTTACTTCTGGTTTTTGTTGGCAAAAATATTGATCATCTCCTAAATGCTTTACATCATAACTAAATTTAAACAATTTTTCATATTGGCAGTATTTGGCATTGCACAATATCATGTTCTTCTTTCACATGTTTCATAATTGATAATGTTGTTATACCAAATCTATTTAGAAGTATTTAAATTGAAACTTCATATGTAAGAAGGCTTGATATCATAGTCAACGGAAATTATGTCCTTGTCAGTAACTGCGAGCATTTGTCCGGACAGTACCTGTGTGTATTACATTTTGTATCTTCATGTTTTATGTACTTCATTGTAAGGGTACTCGTCTTGATAAGTCCCAAGTCAGGAATAAGTTGGTCATTGGCTTGTCCTTGTCTTTTTATAAAACTTTAGTTAATGGATATTTGGGTAATTGGATGTGGGTTGTTTCCATTGATTTATTCACTTTTTTACCTTTTTGGGGCCATTTAGGGCTTATTATATGGTGCGAGGTTCCTCACTGTGTTGAAGACCATATGGTGACCCCTAGATGTTTTGTTTTTTGTCGTTTTAACCTGGATATGGGATGTTGTCTCCTTGACATATACCCCATTTCCTTTCTTTTTCATATTCAAAGATCTTTCCAGAAACTACTTGTCCAATTAAAACCAAACTTAGTCACAACGGTTGTTATATGGTCCCTTCCAAACAAAGGTAAACGGCAGGACGGTTTTTCGTCCAAAATGGTCGCCAACCGAGAACATAATTAAGATACGACCCTAAGGAAAAGACATTCTCAGACACTACCAATCCAATTATAACCAAACTTATTCACAATGGCCCCTCGATGGTCCCTTCCAAAAAAGGTATCAAGCAGGTCTGTACCTCATACAAGATAGCGCAAACCGATGACAATTTGTTTTAACATTTGACCCTATGAAAAAGACATTATTTTTTTTTCTCAAAAAAAAAACTTGTAGTCCAGTCAGAACGAAACTTTGTCCTAAGATAGTCCCATTGCAACAAAGGTATCTTGTAGGTCAGTATCACGTCAAAGATGGCCACCAGCAGGTAACATATTTTTAATATATGACCTTATGGCAAAGATTTTTAAAGATCTTCTCAGAAACTACCAATTCAATTATTACCAAACTTTGTCACAATTGTCCTTAAATGGTTCCTCGCAAAAGGTGTACTTCACCCACAATGGGCGACAGTGGGAAACGTATTTTTGATATTGGACCATATGAAAGACATTCAAAGATCTTCTTCTAAGAAACTACCAGTCCAATTATAACCAAACTTAGTCACAATGGTCGTTTGATGGTCCCCTCCAAAAAGGTATTCGGCAGGTCCGTTCCACATCCAAGATGGCCGCGTGTGAAAAACATAGTTTTAACATTGGAACCGACAGAAAAGACATCCAAAGGTTTTCTTTTCAGAAACTACTAGTTCAATTATCTCCAAACTTAGTCACTTGGATGGTCACTTTCACATATTTTTGACATTGCTCCCTACGAAAAAGAAATATATTAATGATATGGAAAATGAACGGACAGTCTTAAGAAGAGCCGTTTTTTTAGTTTAAGTTTAAAATCACATCTCGGCGGAAATGGTCATCTCAGTACAAAAAAATACGATAAAAAGGATGATTTCAATTTCAGAATTTTTAATTTCCCACACATAGACAGTAATATTCCAACTTCTTCTGTTTATGGAGTGTATATTTCACAATTAACTCGTTAATTAGACATAGTTTTCTACGTGACTGCCTGATTAGAAGGAATTTCTCTTACTTTGTCTTTCTGGCTTTTGGACGGACTTTGCGTCTTGACCATTCTGTTCGTTATTTTGTAATTACCCTCACTGTACTAGAAGTGTACTTATAATTTTTCAAACATGACATGTTTTTTGGGTTTAAATTGACGAAAAATTAAATCCATAGCGTTACAAATAAATTAAATATTAGTCACCCTTAGCTGTTAAATAAATCAGTGATTCCCACTGGTAATATTGATTTTCGGGAAAGAAATAACCATATTGATGATATCGATTAACTCGAACCTGTATATATAGGTTTTGATCACACAATGCAACAAACCCGGCACCTGAATCGGTTTTCAGGGGCTTCGGTTACAGAGTTCGTGGTGCGTCTAAGTTAGTGGATAGGAGAATACCCTGTCTGTGCGGGGTAGTCAGGTCATAATACGGGAAGCCTGACCGCGAACTATTGTAGCCAAACTGTGTGGAGAAACGCCAATCTCCATGCAGTATAAAGACCCCTTCTATATTTTCTAAAGAGAGCAGAGTCACTGGGACTCGTATAGAAGGCTAAATCACAGAAAAAAATACACAGGAAGAAGTGATTAAAATGTTAGAGTTTCTGATCGACAATACATTTATCCAGTTTTGAGGACTTCTTTTTTCAACAGAACATCGGAATTCCAATAGGCACGAACTGTGCCCCTCTTTTAGCCGAATTGTTTCTCTACTCCCATGAGGCTGAATTCATTGGAGGGCTTTTTCAAAATAAAGACAAAAAACTGGCCCAGTCCTTTCATTTCAGCTTCCATTATATAGATGATATTTATCACTAAACAACCCTCGCTTAGGTGATTTTCTTCATCTTATTTATCCTAAAAAGCTTGAAATTAAGAATACTACAGATACTAAAACATCGTCCTCGTTCCTTGACCTTCATTTTAAAATTGACAACAGTGGTACACTACAAACTAGGTTGTATAACAAACGCGATGACTTCACTTTTCTTTGTAGCAGTATTCAAAAGCACCAGCATATGGAGTTTACATCTCACAGCTCATTCGCTACGCAAGGGCTTGTGGTCGATACAGTGACTTCCTGGATAGAGCTCAGTTGCTTATAAATAGACTACTTAAGCTAGAGTACCTTACCAAAAACTTGAAGTCATCACAACAGAAGTTTTACGGTCGACATCCCGATCTTGTGGATCGCTAGGGGATATCTGTTTCCCCGATGACAAGAGATCTTTCCCTTTACAACTAACGTTTGTTTCTCCTCTATTGAATTTGACTTTACTACCTTAGTTCACATGTTCAACGCGGTGGTTTTCTTATAAGAAGCAGAAGATGCTTACTCTACCGATACACCTGATCTCATCTATTGTTTTTATTGAGTATGTGTTGTTCATCTGTATGTGTGTCTTCATTTTTCTTTGTTGTCCTATACTCAAGTGACATGCTTGTTTCTCAGTGTTTTCGATGTTGCCGTTGTCCATGGATTGTTCGTTCTTTTGACTGACGGTTCGGTTCTCACCTACTTTTCTGCCCCTATAGCAAACGCGATGACTTCACTTTTCCAATAGTCAACTTCCCTTTTCTTTGTAGCAGCATTCAAATGCACCAGCATATGGAGTTTACATCTCACAGCTCATTCGCTACGCAATGGCTTGTGGTCGATACAGTGACTTCCTTGATAGGGCTCAGTTGCTTACTAATAGACTTATTAAGCTAGAGTACCTTACCAAAAACTTGCAGTCATCACAACAGAAGTTTTACGGTCGACATCCCGATCTTGTGGATCGCTAGGGGATATCTGTTTCCCCGATGACAAGAGGTCTTTCCCTTTACAACTAACGTTTGTTTTTCCTCTATTGAATTTGACTTTACTACCGGAGTTCACATGTTCAACGCGGTGGTTTTCTTATAAGAAGCAGGAGATGCTTACTCTACCGATACACCTGATCTCATCCATGGTTTTTATTGAGTATGTGTTGTTCATCTGTATGTGTGTCTTCATTTTTCTTTTTCCCCCGCGCGCGGTCCCGGCTTATGAATAGGCCCGCAGCATCCTCTGAGCTTGGAGTATGAGTCTTTCTAACAGAGGACGCCGAGGGAAACCCGGGATATAGAAATAGGACCTAGTATCTCCGGCTTGCGGGGTGTGACCCCTCCTAAACGGAGGCTGACCCCGAGGGTCCCGGGATATAGAAAAAGGACCAATTCCATGGTTGTGCGGGATGAATAAATACACAACCCATCTTTCAGATTGGATGCAAACTCAGGTCCACGTGTTGGAAGAAATGCCATACTTCCTGCACGTTAAACAACCCTTGTAACAAGCTCTTTTTTGAGTGGTCCGTAGGTGATCGGCTACAAAGCTAAATTCTCCGCCCTTTTCGATTTCACCCTGCTTTTCCAGTGGCAGTCAGAATTTCCCGTCCCATGGCCCTTTCCATACCCCAAAGTGATTATTTATTAACAAACTCGTTCCCGTCTTGATATAGCTGAAATATTACTGATTAGAATTTAAACAATATTCAATCAATCATTTTTTCTTTTTTGTCCTATACTCAAGTGACGTGCTTGTTTCTCAGTGTTTTCGATGTTGCCGTTGTCCATGGATTGTTCGTTCTTTTGGTTCTCACCAACTTTCCTGCCCCTACCCATTTCTCCACATTCCCAGGGCAATCAAAATCCGTTGTCCCGACTGTCCATTCCACCTTGTGTTTCTTTCTTCTCTTACTTTTATTTTTGTAAATAGATAAACATGTTCTTGTCCCGATATAGCTGAAATATTGCTCACTGGACGTAAAACTCTAATAAATAAATAAATCAATCAATCACAATGTACTAAACATATTTAAGAAACTGTTACATTGGTTGCATAAAAAATAAAAATATACAAATAAGAGATATATATCGTGAAACATTCACGATAGTTCCCTCGTGATATCTTTAGGAATTACCTTAATTGCTTGATTTAACACCAAGATTAGATTTAACGCTTTTGTTATGTAGTGCATCTTTTTCATGAAAGAATTTCAAAAGGGATATAAAGAACAAGAGATTTTAAAGAGTTTGTAATGCTGAATTTATGCTGTTCTATTTGCCCTTTTTACTATATGTTTTAGACCAAATTGAAAAAAAAATTGACACGGATTGAAAAATAATACTCTTTAGCTTCATGAAGATGCACAAGCAAAGAGTATGTTGAATTGCGCATTAATCGCATAATCAAACTTCATATAAGGATAGTGGCCCTGACGATATCCATTATCAACTCCTCAAACATCTTCCTTTAACAACTCTGGAAATTCTTTTAAACCTTTTTAATAAAATTTGGGAAACGGGAAAACTACCACCTATGTGGAAGCAAGCAACTATAGTACCTATTCCCTATCCGTTTAAAGATCATTCCGAACCATCTAATTAAAGACCACTAGCATTATCTAGTTGTGTCTGTAAGACAATGGAACGGATGATAAACAACCGTCTTGGTTTGTAATTTGAATCGATCAGTCTTCTGTCGAACATTCAAATGGATTTCGACAATGTCGGACCACATTAGACTATTAAGTTAGATTTGAAATATTCATTAGAATTTCATTTTTAAAGAAAGAACATGCTATATCTATCTTTTTTGACATAGAAAAGTCATACGATACAAATGTACAACATGGAAATATGGAATTTTAAAAGATCTTTTTGATATGGGTTTGAGAGGATGTTTACCAAATTTTATTGAGAATTTTCTCAAGGATCGTGAATTTAATGTTAGAGTCAACTCTTCGTTTTCTGACTCGTTTGAACAAGAGATGGGTGTTCCGCAAGGAAGCATCCTCTCTGTCACACTATTTAGTATTTAAATAAATGGTTTGGCCTAGGTTTTAAAACATAACATTGATGGATCTCTTTATGTAGATGATTTTCTTATTTGCTATCGTGGCAAAAATATGAATAATAAAGAAAGACAACTGCAATGTGCTTAAACCGAATTAAAAAATGGGCTGTTGAAAACGGTTTTAAATTTTCCAGCTCTAAAACAGATGGAATGTATTTCTATTGTAAACGGAAAGTGCACCCAGATCCAGAGCTAAAACTGTACAATTTGTAAAAGATGTCAAGTTCCTTGGTCTAATTTTTGATACAGCAAAATTCGAAACACCTGCGCGTTCCATAAAACGGCCTAATCAAACAATGTGCACGATCTGGGTGTTATCTGTCAATCAATCGTACGCCGATCATATGCAATTTAATTGACATTCACCTATCGAATTAAAGGCGTTCATCTGTACGTCAATCAATTAACTGTTTAAAAGGGAAAATTCGCAAGAAATAAAAATTGATTATAATTATTTTCCTGTTTAATAAATGGGCACGTATACATGTATATTATTGTTTTATTCAAATAGATAAGTCCATGCATCAGATCGATATTTCAGTACATATTCCATTTAAATAGAAATATGTCTATTTCATTGTTGAGTTAAGGTGGCTCACTCGTCACATTTTTAATTTGTCTGATTTCGGAACTTCTCTGATTTTCTCCATTCAATGGCTTAAAGAATTTTGAATACAGACCCCCACATTTTATTTTATGAATGTCTTTTATAGATCAAATTAAGACACCTGACGAGCTTTCATAAAATTCTTGATATGACTTCCAAGCTTTTAAACAAAAAAAATAGTCCTAATGATAAATTAAAGAAAAATCCAGATAACCCCATATTCATTCAAATTTTTAATGTCTTGTAACTCGGTTAAAAGCACACGGACCAATATATTTCTTTTTACCATTTCATTTAGTCTTCAATGCCGTATAGGTTTCAAGAAATTCTTGATATAAACAACATCAGGAGTGATTCTCCTGTTTCATGTGTTCCGATGACGGTTAATCGTGGCAAAAACATTGTCTATGAATGTAACGTACGCAGTTTTAATACATCAACTGACCGCTTAATAAATATTTCATGCACCAAGGGCATTTTTGTCGAGTAAGAACGCCAATACGTTCATTCATTTTTTTTGGGGGGGGGGGGTCATTGCACGTTACAGACATGTATACATTTGTACTAGTATTGTGTGTGTTCATTTACTCCCGCATTTTAAATTATTTTGTCAATATTCATACCTTCTGCTTTGAAAAAAACTACATAATACGTTTGAATGGTTGGACTATCATGTGGCATAGAGAAAATAAGGAATAAATATAAAACTGTTAACAATGTAGACATACATATATATACTACATACTGATAACTTTCAAATAATGAAAAGAGATGAAAAGAATCTGTACAGTAAAATTGTGTGATAATAAGTCACACCTGTGGATCCAACTTTCGGAAATGGAGGATTCCGGTGAAGTTCAGGAAAGAAATGTTCCAGTCGATGTCTTGTTATAATTTGTCAATTTTTGCCTTAATTCTACACAAAATAGAAACTCATTTTTTTTAAATGGGGTTCCAACTTTTGGAACCTCTTCTGGATCCGCTAATGTGCCAAATTACTGTTACAATATATAAGGACCAAAAATAAAACTGTATGAAACAAAAATCGTACCCTTATTTCTTTATGATCATTTGTTATTATTTTTTTTCTAATTGTACACCCATGTCAATATTTTCAATTTAATAAAGCTTTCTGATAATGCACACTGTAAGAAGAGGCAAATAGAAACATATGAAATACATAACTTGGCAAGCACAACAGAGTGGATGGTTACACATAAATACACAATTTGATAATTTTAAGTTCAAGCAAGTTAACAAAGAAAAACTGAAAAACATCTCGGTAATAAGTATTTAAACGGCTTTGAATAACAGTCATTTCGAGTAGACCGAATTATGCTGAGTGTGTTCTACTTCTCTGCTATATCGATTATTACAGAATTTTGAAATGAAAAGATAATACAATTCTTTTTCAAAGTGCAATGGGGATATCTACGTATGGAGTAGAAAAAAATGTGACAATTATAATACATATAAAGAAATGAAGTCTTTAAACATGGATATATTTCTTCGGGGAAGTAAACTTTAAAGATTTTCATATATATACAATGTGATTTGTGAGGTATATGCCACACAAGATGTTTTGGAAGGAATTAACAGAACCAGGGAAACGTAATACACCGTTTTGTCTGGATTATTTTAGGTAAATTTTCGTGTCCATTCTACATATGTCGTATATGCACATTCTACAAGTTCTTGTTTTGTTTTGTGTGTATTTTATTTTTTATTGTTTTGTTTGTTATTTTGGTTGCTTTTCTATGTTTATTTGGTTGCTTTTATGTCTATCGTTTTTGTATTTATTCCTTCATTTATTTATTTTTTTTTTTTGTTTTTTTTTGTTTTTGTTCGTTTGTTTATTTGATTTTATTTAATTTTTTGTAAAATTGTTAAACTCCGATTATTTGCATCACAAGTTAACTTCAAGACTAGCTGCACACAGAACGTTATTACATTATTTTTTACTTAAACCTGAATCCCGGAACCTGTATACTGTCATGCCATAATTTTGGATAATGTCCTTACTGTTTATTTACGTATATGTATATGTTACATACACCGTTCATTTTTGCACCTTATAAAATGACATTCGGAAATCCGACCAGTGTGGTTAAAGGATTTTCTCAGCTGAAATGCATTGAGACAAAAAAAATGCATTGCGATAAAAATAATAACAGAACCAAACAAATAAAATATGAAATAAAATTAAAAAAAAATAAACATCCGCTGTTTCAGAGACATTTAAAATGTCTTTGGTCGTTTGAAGTACATGTATACCTACAAATTTGAGACTTATTTTGGGGTCCTGTGTCGCATGTGGTTAAATTTACTTTTGGTTGACTGGACATTAATACATTAAATTCACACACAAAAATTTAGTAAATATTGAAATTAAATTACGCAAATTAAAAGTAAATAAATAAATTGAACTGAATTGTCAGATCTTTTCACATTGTATTGATAGCCGTTTTCCGAAAACTAACACAAATATAATCCCTTTATTTTGTTATTGTTGTCATGTTTTGGTGCGGGAGAAACACATCTCATTTCTGATATATATACATATATAATCTCTTAGTATTCAATGGATTGTGTAAATCGAGTAGGACGGATATGTTTTTTTTTGTTTGAAACAATAAATGGAATGTATCTACTGTCCTAAAATAATCCGAATGTTCGTATCAGAATAGTAAGAATAAAATTCTTAGATATTTATCTGAATTTGTGTCTCAAAATCATATCGAATAAAAACCATTTTTATTTTGCCCCCCCCCACAAAAAAAACAACAGAAACAAACGAAAACAACCCAAAATAAATTTCATATAGCTATAGATGAAAATTTCATACAACGCAGGCCAATTTTTTCTAAAATATGCAAAGATTCTTATTTGTTAATACATTTGAACTTGCATATGTTTGTAGTTCGATTGACGTACAGATATCACGCCCTGTTTAATCGATTTGTTCAGAACGTGTAAATTGCATACGACGGACGCACGTGTGATTGCCAGATAATATCTGGTTCGTGCATATTGTTTATCCAGGCCAATTATAGAAACGCGCAGGTATTTCGAATTTTGCTGTAGTAAACTTTCATTTCTATCCCATATCAAAATGCTAATGACAAATGCCTGAAGGCATTAGATATATTAAAAGTTGTGTCGAGTACCGACTGGGGTGCGAATAGCACTGTTTTATTAAATTATATCGATCGTTGATTCGATCAAAGTTAGATTATGGATGTTTTATTCACAGTTCTACCCGTAAATCATATATTATATTTTTAGGTACCATTCATCACCAAGGTTGGCGTCTTTCATTGGGTGCGTTAAGGACTTCTCCGGTGGAGAGTCTCTATGTTGCAGCTAATGAACCATCCTTGGAAGACAGACTATTAAACGTGGTTTACAATATGCAACGCTTGCTTAAAACGTATCCTTCCAATCCTACTCACAACTGTGTTTTCAAACCTCTTCACAAAGCTGACTATAAAAAACGCCCAAATGTTATAAAACATGTTGGTCTTCGTATCAAACCACACCTTGAATCTGCTAATATAAATTTAGATGAAATGGCTCCTATAGAAACTACAAAAACCCTCCACGGCTGAACCCAAACCCGGCATTTAATTTTGAACTACGCAAATATAAAAAGTTTGATACCAATCCTCTGGTCAGCCAGCAGGACTTTGCAAGAATTAAATCTGAACATCCTGAATACTTGCAAATTTACACAGATGGCTCTAACGATGGAGACAGTGTGCTTCTGCGGCCGTTTTTGGAGACCGTACGGCAACTCTCCGATCACATCCTCTAGTTCCATATTTACTGCTGAAGCAAACGCTATTTACTTAAGTTACTCAGAACTTATATAATAAAATGTAGCTTTATCGCAAATAAGTTCATGATCTGTTCCGATTCACGGTCATGCCTATAATGACAATTGAAAGTAGTAAAACCCAATTATCTTGAAAATAGCTGACTTCTACAAGTCAATTGCAGCATTAGGCAAAGAGGTCATTTATGTTTGGATCCCTAGTCATTTAGGGATATATGGAAACACAGTTGCTGACCAGGAAGCCAAGGATGCACTAGATGACGAGATGGCGGATTGTCCAGTTCCGTACACTGACATGAAGCCTTAAATCGTTTAATACATTTTCAAGTAATGACAGGCCAAATGGGATCTGCAGATAAATAATAAACTGCATGGAATACAGTCATACGTCGGTAAACAAGTCGGTTCCTGTGGAAAAAACCATAGGGAACAGGTAGTGTTGACTCGATGTCGTATTGGACATTCTAGAACAACACATAATTTTATTCTGAACAGTGATGACAGACCTGAATGTATTCTATGCAATTGTATGTCCTTATACAATTCAACATGTTTTAATTGACTGTGTAGATGTTGCCGATACCGCGCGTGATTTTTATTCTGCTGATTGTCTTAAAGGCCTATTTACAAGCGTCGCTGGCGACAAATTCGTTCAATTTTTAAATGCAATCAATTTATTTAGTAAGATTTAGTTCTAATTTGTAATGTTGTTTCGGTTAAAACAAAATATCTTCTATTATGTTTTTAACATTTTACACATTTGTTTTTACTTGTATAAAGCTAAATGGTTTTATATTGATACTTTATATGAAAAAGAAAGGAAATGGGGTAAATGTCAAGGAGACAACATCCCATATCTAGGTTAAAACGACCCAAAACAAAGCATCTAGGGGTCACCGTACGGTCTTCAACACAGTGAGGAACCTCACACCATTTATGTATTTATTAAAATTGTTGAACATACTCAACAGATCTCGCCACAGTGTAGCTGAAATATTGCTGAAGCTGGCGCAAAACATCAATCAATCAATCACTCATAGTAGGATACAGGGTATGGTTGAGTTTCTGACGAGAACGGTGATTTTCTCGTTTGGCCCATAGGGTCTATGTTTAAGTCATTTTTTTGCTTCTGAAATGTGCAGTCAACCATGACTAATACTCTCAGGTCTGTCTTCCAGCGACCTGAATGTAGAGGACCGTAAATACAGTGAAGCGGAGTGAGAGTAGAGGGACGTGTTTTACATGTAAGTAGTGTCCTACCCATTCATTAACTCGTACCATTTAATTTTTATGCACGTATTGTCTTGTTTTGTGTTGAACCATAACTTCTTATACGTGTGTTTCATAGTACTTTTCGTTGTATTGTTTTTTTTTCAGAATAACTTCCTGTTCTTATTTTTTCAGTGCCTCCGTCTTCGTTTTGTGTTGTTACATTTTTTTCCATTTTGCTTATACCGATTTGTCTTTCTTGGGTTTGTATTTTATCATTCCTCAATGGACACTATTTGTCTTTCCCTAACCAGAAGCTTTATTGCTTCTTTATACTTTCTATTGTTTGTCATACTCATTTAGCATTAACCTTTTTAGGATGCCTCTATCGATCCAACCCCAAAACTCGTTACGTGCTACCTCATATTTTTTCTTCGAACCGCAGCAAGATACCACTGCTGAAATCCCAAGATGAGCACGCGAGCAGTGAATGCGAGAAGTGTGAGCAGCGAAACTAGCACGTTGGTGTATCATTAAACAGCGAATTTGTCGCCTTTCTAACCGCACAGCGGCAGCAGCAGCAATATATGAAATGAGCACGAGAGCAGCAGCAGCAATATGTGAGATGAGTTCGAGCAGCAAGAGTGGCGAAATGATCAGGTGAATATACCCTTAAAAGTGAAATTACCACCGCACAGCGGCTGCAACGGCAACAATTTTCCCGAGAATAGTAGGCGAGCAGTGAAAACGATGACACGAGCAGTGAAACGATCACGTGGGCATCGAAATGAGCACTTTAGTAGTGAACGAGCATTTTTTCCATATTATTCGATTCTTATGCTGCTGATGAGAGGTTGCTCCCTGAAACACGTGTTCAGCATTAGAAAATTAACTGTATATCATGTAACTTGGCTATTTTTGTATTTTTTTTTATACAAATGCATAAAAAGCCAAACAATATAACAACGCTTGTATTGTTGTTCTTCATGTTGAAGTCACCATGAGACCTTCAATAATAAGCTTTGCTTATAGTAAGTTTAAGGCTGTCTCTAGCAAAAATTGTTGAGCAACGCTATATATTCGTGTTTTTATTTGCCAAACGGATGTGGGATCTTCAACAAATATTATGATTTAAAAGAAACGAGGGTGGACGGAACAACCGGAGTAATACATTCCAATTACTACTGGCAACGGGAAAAATTGTAAAAGTCACATACCTTTACCTTCTATAATATACCCAAATGAGTCTACCCTTTAATCAAGATATAAAGAAGGGCTTTACATACTGCATCGACCGTTGCACTTCTCCAAAATTTGTCGATATAGTTTTCTGACAGGCTAAAAATGATTATATCCCCCTTAAAAAAACCTAAAACATATAAACTATATATTATTCGTACTGTATATCGTTAAATTATACACTACCTTGGGGACCTCTCAGAGAGGGACTCAAGATTTGTAGTTTCAAGTATGTAGTTACAAAGCTCCCTAGAACATCTGCAAAGTTATACCAAGTTGATGGTTCGTTTGCCTCTCACCAAAGGGAAAATCATAAAATCATGACTGAATAACACGGGAAACTTAATAGGCCCGTGATTGAAACCCAAGTGAATTATATGTATATACTACCTGTTTTATCGGTTTTGTTCGTTCTGTCGTCGAAAAACGAAATATATGATTTAAACACCATTTTGCATTTATACCAAATAAAGAATATAAAATGTTAATAAATTACCAATTCATTGCCCCAATTCTTACGTCCATATCCACCTTCGCGACTATAGCCATATCCACCTTCCTGATTTGTATATGGAATTGCAACTGTTAAAATATTAAATAATTGCATAAGGTTACATATGACTTACTGTTTCAACTTTTATGGAAAAAAACGTACTTTGAACTACAATCCGTTTTAATTTTATGTAAAAAATTTGGGCGCTATTTATATGAGTTGTGTAAATGTGATTATACAAGGTACAGTCGCAATATAAAATGGCAAAGAAAATGAACATGACATTAATGTCTTACTAATTGCACCTTTGCACAATATCATCGCGAACATAACACGAATGTTTATAACTATTCGAGCACAAAACGTACACAGGTCGAAACAAAGAGACCAAAAAGTAAACTCTTTTATCTATCTTGATGACAAATACATGAAATGGTAGTCAGGCAAGTTGACCTTCTTGAACATGTGTTAAAGAGTTCTCAACAAACATGCCAAATTTAAAGATCATATCTGTTGTATTGTCTAATCATAAAATCTGTACAAATCTTAAATGCTTTGTTTAAAACACAAGTAGTGGATCTTTTAGCTCTCTTATCGATAGCTTGTCTGTACTTTTCCATCAATTGTCGTCTGCTGTATGCATTTAATTCAAGTCTTTCTGAAACCACTGGACAATTAAGACCAATCTTGGTGACAATGGTTCTTTAAAAATAAACGATGATTTAACGCTGAACTCTATGGAAAGCAATTTCAAACATCTCTGAAACTGCTAGTCTAGTTAGAACAAAACTTCGTCACTTAGCCGCCAGCAGGGAACATAAATCAACACTGGATTTTATGCAAGCACACATAAACTACTGGTCCAATTAGAACCTAATTTAGTCACCTTTGTCCTTAATTAGTCAACACTAAAATAAAGGATTCGATAATTCTGCATCTCATCTTAAATGGCCATCATAAGTGAACATAGTTTACCATTGGCTTCTTCGGAATCACATTCAAAGATCTTTAGTTTTCAAAAATAATTGTCTCTGACAATGGACCTGATGGAATGGTTTTTGTAAAATTTCAAACAAGGAAAGTAATTGTAAGTCATATTTTACGCAATATTACTTTAAAACTTTAACTTTGTGAAATAAATAGAAAATAAGTTAAGAGATCCTTAATTTATTTCTCTTTTAAGAAAGTCAAATACAAAGGCTAGAATTTTTTTAAAAAATCAAATATATTAAATTTGGAAAAATTATAATTTGTACTTTTCATCTAAAATTCCACATCCCTGTTGAAGGATGGTAGGCATGAGTTATAAGTGCCCCCTAATTTCGATTTTATTATTCTTATTTGTTTTGCCTTCTCTTGAAACATTGATTTACGCTTGCAAATATCTCGAAATTCTGACATCTTTTGAACATCTTTAGAAACGAACAAATTGTATATATATAAAATTTTACTGTTAGGCAGTTTTAAAATTAAGACAAATCTGTACTTACCAATCGATTCTGCTAAAAAGGAAGATAGTACCAAGCAGACAAGTACGGCAATCGTTGAGGTTTTCATTTTTTACTCAAACGTCAGAGACCCAATATACGAACTGAAGTATGTTTAAAATTAGCAGAATTTATACCGCTTGTACCAAGAGACAGGTGCGAAATACAAAATATACAGAAACTGCATAAGCCATAAGCACATTAGCATTAATGCATGTTAAACACGATATTATTGCAGCTAATTTCTTGCGTTATTGGATCGTAGATTAGAAATAAATATAGAAAAATATGCACATGTTGCACAACATTACGTTTTAGAAATTGATATATTTATTTAGATAAGTTGTTCAGGGAACAATACATCGGTAAACGAATACCAAAGCAAGAACGAGAAAAGGGGAAATTCTAACATCATCCGAAATCAAGGCAATTCACAGCAACACGAATTGAGACAATATGACAAAGACAAAACAAATAAACAAAAATGAACAAGAACGCCGAAAAAAATTAAGCACTAGCAACGTTAACCCCTATAAAAACTGAGGTAACATCAGGTTCTCCGGAAGGGTAAGCATGATCTGCTCCACGCGTGGCACCCATCACAGTGCCAGAGAAAAGTCCGGTTTTGTCACAGTCGGTGTTAGTCAGTCCGGTAACAAACTCTGAATCTACCGAAAGATATTTGTTCTCATTTGTGAAACAGAAACATTGTAATGGTCTGTCAAATCGTGTTGATGACTGTAAAACTTCTGTAGTGGCAATTGCAACAGTGATTGAACATACCCTTGATGGATTAGTTTTTGAGAAAGTAATTTCAGTCTGTTGACAAATTCTCTGTACAAACTACAGGCACGGCAGTAGCGAATTGGTTGTGAAATGTACGCACCATATGCCGGAGAAGTGGGAATATTACTGCTAAAAAACGGGAAGTTTTCTATTGGAAAGTCGAAATCATCACGCTTGTCATAGGTTTTGTTTTCAGATGTCCAGATTTTTCAATGTAGAGATTTAGGTCCAGGTATGCTGCTAATGATGGTGTATCAGTTGTCACTTTAATTTCGAGTTCAGTTGGGTATATAAGATGAAGGTTATCCTCAAATTGAGGATTGTTCAATGAAAGAACATCATCTATATAACGGAAACTGAAATTAATGGATTGGGCTAGCTTATTGTCTAGATATTGTCGACTTCCGAATATGCAGCCAGCAAATAAATTTGGCGACCAGATTTGACGTGTAAACTTATTGATATGACAAGGGAAGAAATTGTGTTCAACTCGGTGGATGAAGCAGAGGTGTTTACCACTAAGGATTTTCCATATTTCTACGAATTCAGAAGTAAAACTACACACTACAGATTCACGTTGCAAATATACGTATTTCATAAACCTTGAAAAAATCAAACCTTTTCTCTAAATTGGGCAATCGGTGTCAAAGAGGAGCTTTCGATAGATTGACAACGTTCTTGAAAGCGGAAAATTGATGTATGTCTCTGTCAAAATCATGATGCCGGGCGCGTCCCAAGTGGTGGATAGGGAATGCCTATTCGGGGTAGTCTGGTCATAATTCGGAACGCTTAATTTCCTGCCCCTACCAATTTTTCTCTATACGGAAAGACTTAAACGCGAACCATTGTAGACGAACTGTGTGGAGCAACGACACGTCTCATGAAGTATTGAGTCCCTTCTATGTTTCTAGTAGAAGATTAGTTAGAGAGGTTCGTTAAGAAGGCCCGTAGGTGATTGGCTGCAAGGCAAATTCCCCGCTCCTTTCGATTTCACCCTACTTTTCCAGTCAGAAATTCCCGTCCCATGACCCTTTCCTTACCCCAAAGTGATTATTTATTGACAAACTTGTTCTCGTCTTAATATAGCTGAAATATTGCTCTGTAGACGTTAAACAATAGTCAATCAATCGTAAAGAAGGGTAAATTTCCTGCCCCTACCCAATTTTTAATGTACAATGGCAGTTGGGTAATCACGTCAGAAAATGAAAAGCCTGGCCGCAAATTATTATACACTTACTCTTTTGAGGAACACCACTCTTCTTACAGTATAAAGACCCCTCCTACATGTCTGGTAAAAGAGCAGAGTCGCTAGCGGTCGTATTCAATGCTAAGATTTCTGCCCATGTTCATGCTCAGTTTTTCTAGGGGCAGCGAAGACTTGTCCCTTTCTTCTTACTATCTTCCATCGGTTGCTGATTACTTTTTAAATTCATTAACTCGTTTTCATACTAATATAGCTGAAATATTGCTCACTAGACGTTTAGATCTCATTAATCAATCAATCACAAAATGAAACAGAGAAAATCACTGTAATAAATTGACGAAATGAACTTTACAGATGAAATAACAAATTTATGAAAGTCATCTTAAGATAAAGGTGAATATGATTTTTTACGGCCATCATTTTCATTGCTTATTCATACGTAGAGAAGTTATTCATTTCAAAAAAGTTTATTTTCTTATTTGTTTATATACGGGGAAAAATTCTCAAATACGGATGATTACGGAAACATTACTGATGGATAAGAGGGGTAAACACCTCTGATGAAGGTAATATTTCAAAATTACAGTGACTGCCTGTTCCAAAACATTTCCACTTGAAAAATGGTGTCCTGTTATGTTACTTAAAAACCGGCTTGAGCATCTTGTAAATGGTCTGTGAGGGAAATTTATAGAATTTTCGGAAGAAACAGTAACAGTTAATTTAACCAATGCAAAACTAAAAACATCTCGGATTGAAATCAAGAAGAAAATGTTCACTGAATATAGTTCTGTCGAGAGCAAAGTTATTCCGTCCAGAAAGCAATTTCCTTTATTTCTTGCTTTAACATAGCTATACATAAAGTCCAAGTATTAACTCTTGACCGAGCTGTTGTAGATGCTAGCTGTATTTTTGCACCAGGGTTATTGGGTGTGGCTTTTGGCCGAGTCAGCGAAAAGGGGGTATGCCAACAATATTTCAAAATTTACCGGAAGAGGAGCTATCTGATTTTAATGAAGGGGAGAAAGACGAAATTGAATTTTTGTTGTCTACTGACATTTTTGGTGAAATTAATTCTAATGAATATGACACAAGTGTTAATGATGAGGAACAAATCATTGAACTAGCTGATGTAATAGATGTTTTTGCATGAAAAAGATTATCCCCAGTAGATAAAAGATTGAAATAGTATTACCAAAATTTACCAAAAAAAAAACAAAAAAAAACAAACAAACAAACAAAAAGTGTTGTGGCGATGTCACTCAGAAGTCTACTGATGAAAAAATATGGACTATTTTCTATGCAAAATAAGTTTTCTTCTGAATTTATTATCTCTAGTAAAACATAATTCCAAATCTGATCCTACTATTAAAGATTTTGAACTGTGTAGTAAAATTTTCGATATAGTGGTGTCTACTATTCATTTTATGTAGGATCTGCTCAAGATATCACAAGTGTGAAGATTGGTAGTATGTCCAAGGCTGGGAAAGGAAAATTACGTTATATATTTGGTTGCTTCATTACTAAATGTAAATTTCATAATATGTACAGACAGAAAAATAGAGAAACTGTATCTTAAGCCTTCTTAAAAGTCAAAATGTTAGATTCTCTAACTGAAAGTTATACAGAGTTAGTCTCTCATTCTAAATAAAAGGGACTTTACTAGAGACCCAAAGAAAGCAAAACTGAGCACAAGGTTTTACCAATATATCTGATGAAGCGTTTAAATCTATTTTACTGTACGATTGATGAAATAGATTTTCCATTCAGGATGAAAACTTTTTCGACGTACAGTGTAGCACTGTCACGCATATTTGTTACAGCTCTTTATAACATTTGGCGAAACATTTTTGGATGCCAAGACATCGTTACCTCCTACTCAGAATAGAAAATCCTGACATTTGTCTTCGAGAATTATTTGAAGATGTAATTAATAGATTTTGTAGAATTTCAGATAATCAGTTTAGGAAAGACATCCTTCCAAAAATTTTGAAAAATCAAAATTGAACGATTTGGTTTAGGGGTCGATGTTCAAATATCTGTATCTGTGCAACCTGTTATCTTTAAAACCATCTTAAATGGCAAACAGAAGGTAAATTAAGTACTCGTTTCAAACTAAAGTCTTCTCTGTTTGATGAAGGAGAGGCCTTATTTAGTTATTTTAACAAAAAAAGATGTGCTAAACATTTGTAATGCATATGATATATCAGTACCTACGAACATTACCAATGAAGTCATCACAAAGAAATTATGCTCTGTAATTTCTGAAGCTGAGAGCATACTATTTTCTCATTATTTGAAGGAGCTAATTTAAAACACAAAATTAAGGTCAGTATCATCTACAACTACGGAATCCGGTGACTCTTCTGCTTCATTATCTTCCTATACCTGTGGCACAAACATTAAAACAGACAATAATGAAATTACTTCTCGTCCTCAACTGAAAAAGAGAAATCGCAAATCTAAGCAAAAATGTAGTGGCAAATCTACCAAAAAATCATCCATACAAAAAAAAAAGAAAAAAAAACAACAAAAAACAAGAGGTTAAGGATACTTCTGTCGTTGTATAACTCTATGTAGATGGTGAGCACTGGATTGCTGGTTATATATTTAACCTTTGTTATGATAGAACATTTTTTTAATTTGGGGACAATCAGTGGGATCAATCACAGGACAATCACTGTATATGCTACTATAATTAGTAGTATAAGGAGTCGGTTGAGGACAGTTGTATTTTGATCCCAATAGTAATACCAAGAGCTGTTTGGAATGACCCTGAATCATTAAAGTAAGTGCAAATTCAAGTGTGTGTGAAAAAGGATAACAGGAAACAACTACAACTGAAAAACACATTCAAATTCCACATTGTACCAAGAAACTGCACAAGAAAAAAAAAAACACAAGCAAAATCAACGATAGGAACTCAGGACAGACAGATTTGGTACCAGCACAAGCAAAAGCCAGCAGTAGTTTAAAATGGGTTTATGGGTACCAAAAGCCTCCGCTTACTCTGTCCCGCAGTAAATACATGCACTCAAATAAAATCCAACATAGCAAGACTAGTTACTTCATGACCAAATTCTTGAAAAGGAAAAGGAAAATAGGTAATTTTGAAAGATGGGTCAAGGAGTGCTCGTCGCTAAACTGATGGCCAGCCTGCTTGTGAACACAATACACAGCGCACACAATATTTAGTTTACACAATACAAGTTTGAACACAGTTCAAGTATAGAGACAATAATATATAATCCTTCAGGAAAAGTTACAGTATTCAGCTAGACTATTTCTATAATAGACATAATCCACAAAAAAGATGATTAACAGACTTGAAAGGGGAGACACTATACAACTCATCATAAAAACCTTGAAACAAAATATCAAATCATTACTACATACACAAGCTCAGAAATCCTTGACAAAAGATGTGCTTTATGTACAGACAGACAGGCAAGGGTATTCCCTTTCCTATGGCGCAGGGTTATATGGAATATTGGACAGTTGAACTTTGTTTTTGATGTCATGGCCAGTATAAGGCTGAGGTAGATGCTTTTCGCTGTGATAAACTCCATATGAAAACAAAATGTCCTGTACAGACTGTATTTCTCATTAACAAAATGATAAATGCAACTGGTATGATAAATCGAAATAAGCTGGAAATTGTATTTTAGCATGGTTAATATATTGTTTATTGCAATAATTTTTGTGCATTATTTGTTCAACGTAAGGAGGATAAGAACACTTCAAGTAGTACTAAAGCACTGCACAAGAGACGTCTTCACTGTGACCTGTTATTATTTCTCTAATTTCTAGAAAATTTAACTAATGCATGACTGTTTTGATAAAAATATTTATCTTCTCAACTGAGAGAACAACTCGCTTGAAATTTCCTGCAAAATCTATTCAGAAATGCAACTGGTATGATAAATCGAAATAAGCTGAAAATTGTATTTTAGCATGATTAATATATTGTTTATTGCAATAATTTTTGTGCATTATTCGTTCAACGTAAGGAGGATAAGAACACTACAAGTAGTACTAAAGCAATACACAAGAGACATCTTCACTGTGACCTGTTATTATTTCTCTTATTTCTAGAAAATTTAACTAACGCATGACTGTTTTGATAAAAAATATTTATCTTCTAAAGTGAGAGAACAATTGCTTGAAATTTTCTGCAAAATCTATTCAGAACATAAACCTGGTGTTTTACATTATGTAATTAGAGAAACATTTTCTACAATTCTTTTTTTTTAAATTTGCAAAATTTATTTAAATTGATGTGAGAAATTTCATAATCAACTTAGTTCTCATTGTAGAAACTACATTTATATCATGGTCAGTTTGGTAATACTGATTATCCCAGGCACTGTAGATCAAGAAACTCAATTCAAATTACAGATACAATGTAAAAAGTAACATCATAAAATTCTGGCTAGATGTTGGTATCCATATAATGCTTTTGTCTGTCATTCGATCTTTTATCATCGTTCATTTATGTGCTCTTATATATTTGTGAATAGAAATTGAATTATGCAAAGTGCACAGAGGTGTAACAGTTTAGGAGTGATATGGAGTGGGAGGGGCTGTTCTCAAATTTCCTAAATTTTTGCCTTTATATCCCTTTAACCACAATTGATTAGTTCTTTTCACAATCATTTCACTTCCCATCAGTCTTTGTGTTCATATATACTAATAGCCTATAGGGTATAAAGTGAAATCCTGGGCACTTTAATTGTGATGCCTGTAAAGTTTGATTAAATTTGAATTACTAATTTAAATCATGTTATAAAATATTTGTTTTAGTTGTAGAACATTTTTCAAAATAATTTTCGAAGACCCTTTTCCTTCAAATATATGAACATGGAAACAACATGGAAACAAAATTATTGACTTCTGGTCAGATTTGAACTGACACTTTCCACTTAAAACAATGGATGTACTACTATTATACTACAGAAGCTTCAATTTTAAATGTTTCCATGGTGAATTAATAAAAAGTGATTCAGAAAATAAGATAAATAAAATTCCAAATTTATAGACTCCCTCCCACAAATTAATCAAATAACTGCAGTGAAACTTTACTCTTTCTATTTTCATTTTAAACTCAAGATTTCAAGATTATTGGATTTTGTAATTGGTAAATAGAACAGCATTGTATATACAAATGTATTTAGTTTGCAAGGTTAAAATATTTTGGACCAGCAGAGCAAAAAAATGAGGGCTGAAAACTGGAAGATTTTAGAAGCATTACAAATGTATGAATCAAGGCAGTGCAAAACTTAGCACAATAAGATCACAGCAAATTAAACAAGGGTATATACAACTAGGAGCTTGTATTGCTCACCTGGCTTCAGTTGCCACAATAAAGCCAACCTTGTAAGTTATACAGTTGAACTTAAGTCTCTCAAACTTTGGTAGCTCAAACACCATCAATATGTTGAACTGTATTTAAAGTCTGATGGTGTTTTACTATATTTCTTTGTTGGTTTTTTTTTTACAAAAACGTAATAGCTAGACAACTTTCAACTTGAGACATAATTTTGTAAATGGCAGTCAACAACAATTTTTAAAACCATATCTTTAAGTCACAACATCAAAATTTATGTGGAAACCAAATTTCATTGAAATAGCACAATGTTGAATTTTCCCGCCTATTTGGCAGCCATTTTGAAAATGACAGTAAGCAAATAATTTCAACACCACTTTTAAAGTAGTGACATCAATATCCAATTGGACACCAAATTTCATTGAAATCGGACAATGTTGAATTTTTCCGCCTTATTTCACAGCCATTTTGAAATGATGGTCAGCGAACAATTTTTAACAACAGTTTTGAATTCACAACATCAATATCTATTTGGAAACTAGATTTCATTGAAATCGGACAATGTTGAATTTTCCCGCCTTTTTTGGTGGCCATTTTGAAAATGGCGGCCAACGAACAAATTGTACAAAGAGACAACTTCTACAAATTAAATGTAAACATTCAACAAAATGTTTATTTCCTAAATCAATAATTACGGCATTAATAGCAGAGTAAAGAGGATGACACTTCTAGAAATAAAACAAGACGAGATTAACGATTTAACGGAAACAGAAAATACCAGCTACAAATTACAAAATACATTGTAACAATTAAAATATTACAGAATAAAACTTTACAAATGAGGAAAACACATTTCGCAAATCAAGAAAAAACATTTAACAAGCTTTGAATTTTGGCAGAAATCCTCTTCCATATTGAGGGGGGAGAGACATAGATATAATATATTCATTTAAAAGAACCGAGTCAATATTGGAAAAGTACTTTAGTATATGTAAATTGGCTGAAACATTATTATTAAAAAAAAATAAAATAAAACAAGTGAAGACCCTAAAAGATGTCTCGCCCGTCCCTGCTGGCCTCTAAATTGATGTGAAATCTAAGTGAACTTATCAGAAAAGTGAACATGCTCACTGGACTGTGAAATTAAGGTCAAGGACAAAAGTTACCAGCTAGACTGACATGTAAGTAGTTACTCAAGACCAACCTACATACCAAATATTATCAACCTACCACTTCTAGGTATTGAGAAATGGACTTAAGCAGACAAACTTAACGTGGCCACTAGACCAAGAATTTGAGGTCAAGGACAAAAGTAACCTGCAAGACTGACATGTACTTCCCAAGACCAACCTACATTCCAAATATTATCAACCTACAAATGCTAGTTATTGAGAAATAGACTTAAGCAGAAAAACATAATGTGGCCACTGGACCGTGACATTGAGGTCAAGGACAAAAGTCAACTGCCAGACTGACATGTACTACCCAAGACCAACTTACATACCAAATATTATCAACCTACCACTTCTAGTTATTGAGAAATGAACTTGAGTAGAAAAACTTCGTGGCCACTAGACTGTGAAATTGAGGTCAACGACAAACGTCACCTGCCAGACTGACATGTACTACCCAATACCAACCTACATACCAAATATTATCAACCTACCACTTCTAGTTATTGAAAAATGGACTTAAGCAGAAAAACTTCACGTGGCCACTAGACCGTGAAATTGAAGTCAAGGACAAAAGTCACCTGCAAGACTGAATGTACTACCCAGGACCAACCTACATACAAAATATTATCAACCTATCACTTCTAGTTGTTGAGAAATGGACTTAAGCAGAAACCTCAAAGAAGCCACTAGACTGTGAAATTGAGGTCAAGGTCACATGACATTATGTCCGTCAGCTAGCACTTGATTAGTACTACCAATGAACCAAATATGATGTTCCTACATCAAAGGGTTTTCAAAATATCCTGTGTATAGTAAAATTTAACGCCGTCGCCGTCGTCATACTTTGCACACCTATGTCTCGCTCTCCGCGACTTTCGTTAGGGGCGAGACAAAAAAAAATGAATATAATAATAATATAATTTATAAAATAATTAGGCCAAGACAAGTTATTTCTTTGTTTGGCGTCAGCGCACACATTGAAAATGTGTGATTTTATTTCAAAACAAGGGATGTTTTCATTTTTGTGATTAAAATGACAGTTTATTAAGAAGACCACGAATACATATAATTATACGAAAACTTTTTAAAGGACTGAGATAAATGCATACGAGGAAAATGAGCAATTACGAAAAAAAAATATCTTCACTATTCTTAATCTGACTTTAAATGAACATTGGTCACATCAAAGTGTGTTGTTTTCAGAAATTAATTATATATTCTTTTCTTTGTTTTAGTTTTGTTTTCGGTTTTTTTTTTTTGCCTCCTTCATTTAAAAAAAAAGTTGATGCCAAACAGAGAATTAAATTGGTTTGGCCTTAGGTTATGCAAGTGGGCTTTTCTGACTCTAGGCCCTATCAAGTTAATTTGTAGATTCTAATCCACCTGTAACAAAAAAAAAATGGTGCTGATGGGAGGGTTTTAATTTATATTTTTTACTGATTTTTACTGAAATTGATAGAAATTGAAAGAAAAGTTCTGAATAATTGAAAATAAAAAAAAGAGCTTAGAAAAAATGGGGCGGATGGGGATGAGAATCTATTAATCAATTTGATGTGGCCTTATAAGAAAGTTTGTAAGTGACCAGACAAAATGTTGTATGCATGTAGTATTCTATCTTAATTTAAAAGGGTTTTTAGGTTGACATAAATGAATATTACATTATTTTTATTCATTATTTGCATCAGACACAGGGTAATATTGTTACTGATATAAATGCTGTGAGCTTACATGTAATGATGTAGATCATGTAGATGAAAGATGAATAAAATCAAATCAATTCATAACTGAAAAAATAAAGAAAAAGCCAAAAAGGTTAATCAACACTGCACTCGTGCTTCTAAATGAAGGTTTGCTCCTAGGAAGTGGATACATTTAGGTATATTAGGTTAGGCCAATTTAACTTAACATGTAGATTTTCATCCAACCCTGTGAAAAAATATGGGGCGGGTGGGTGAAATTTATTCTTTATATTTACTTTTGTTGTAGATCTTATCAGTTGTTCCTTCCCTTCCGACTGGGACTGTATTCCCAACCTGTTCGATAAATGATAATATAGCTCAATCCCTGGTGTATTTTCATCTATTACACCTGATTTGGATAGGAGTACATTAAAGGTGTCAAATATTGTCAATTCGTTTAAATTCGTAGCAAACTAGCTTTTCTATTCAGTTAGACCTGCAACAATCCCTAGAGTGTGAAAACCATTTGTCAACCTTACCTGAAATGGCTATGTGTATGTAAGCGGAAACGAATATCGGATACGGATATGAATATGAAATACTAGATATAGACGCAGCAGATTTTTGAAAAATAAATTAATCTTGGGCGGCTGAGTTTCTAGGGGCGGGTGGGAATGAAAATCTACCAATTAATTTTAATTGGACTTATGAAAATGACAGCAACCTGCTTTGCCAAAACTAGTCCATAAAGAATATTACTGAGTGTTTTACCAGGTTCTTTGTACGGGTAGTTGCGAACCTGTGCCATTTATAAATAAATACATGTGTGACTGCATGGCGCTAACTAACAAACTGTCATACTATCGTTGGGCTTTGAAATTGTGGGACTATTGAGCCGTTGGACTATCGAATGGTACCCATCCATATAAAAAAAATCAGCACAAGGACCACAAGAACTACGGATCCGCATTTAGGTCTATGCAGCATACTAATGAACGGTTCCCGCAGCATACAAGTACTGTTGACCCTTAATGAATATTTCAATCTCACCAGCATCAGCACCAGGTCAAGTGACAAAATACCTCGTAGTTACGAAGTTATTCAAACTGTATGCTGTTCTGTTATTTCTTTAAAATTAGCCCGTCTTCTTATCAAAACACTTGGGAGCCCTCCCCCTTTTTTAAATCGTCTTATAACGCGTGTATTTCAGTTTTGCCATTGCTTCCCAAAGTTGTAACTATCCATTTTGTCCATGTTCGTGAAATCTTGCCTGATCGGCCCGCTTCACTGACTTGAGAGGGTTGTATTTTCAAGTGTTTTTACCTTGAAATCCATCATCAATTCAGAGTTCTAACTTCCTGGTTCGATTGAATTTCAAGCTCCTGATCAACACTGATTTCCATATAAGGAAATGAAGCCCCGACTTCTAATAACGTATGCGCAAACAAAGAAATGACAATTACTCAAATAATTCCATATTATTCGCAAAACCATTTCAACATAGGTATCATAAAACATTTACGCATCTTTACTTCTCTTGATCTTATGTATGTCATGTTTGTGTTATGTCAATATCTGCATTATGTGTTTCTAAAAATTTGCTTTGCATGCACTGTATATTATTCACTTATGTCGGTTCAAAAGCTCTCAAGAGCTTATGTTGTATTGTTACTTGACTTGCCGACTTTAAATAAAACTTATTATTATTTCTTTATTTTTATCATATTAAATGATACACATCTCAATTTAATGTATTCCTGAACGTTTAAATGTGCAATTCACGATGGCGTACACGCTGTGATGACGTCGTCAAGAACGTAATGAATATTCATATAGTGCAGAGTTACTTCCCATTCACAAAATCGTCTGAAAAGTGCCTTAACTCTACTGCGTTTCTAACATTATAGGAAAAGTCTAGAAGACTCGGGTTTGGAGGACTGATTGACTTACCGAGTGCAAAACATTAACTCCCCTTACGCCATGCCAGTAAGGCGCTAGTTGAAGAATAATTCTCAAAAAGTTTTGTTTGCTAACAAGAAACATGCTAATAACCATCTTGTTAAGCAAACTTTACAGACAATATGCAGTTATTTCAATAGTCGATGTGTTTTGCTAGGTGAACAAACATGTTTTAATATTAAACAAAAAAAAAACTCACATTTAATCTTCTTTTTTTGGGGTAATCCTAATTCAAGTGGTCGCGCTTTATATCCTTCAACATTTGACTTCTTTGAGTTAGTTGTTTTTCCCAATATGAAACTATTGATTCCCTCCCGATATTGGTTATAATTTTGATTTCTGTTAGCACCATGATATAGCGATCACTCTTGACAGAATATATTTTCTATGATATTACTGTTAATTCTATTCGGCATAACTTCTATTTTGATGTCATTGATACATATATTGACAAAGGACATAAAGCCATAGTACATGCATAAGTAAATTATATCTTCCCTGGTTTCCATTATAATATATATTTTATATCTGTTATGCGAGTCATCTTTGCAGACATTTTGATTTTCACAGGCTTTAAGGCAATTGTATGATTCAGATAAGTTTTTCAATCTTAAATCACAGATATCCTTTATTGTTTTACAGTCTGTAAATAAACCTACCAGAATACTAGAATATTTGAGGAATTCTAGCACACCCACCATTTCAGCTCTACCTGCCTTATTCAGGGTTTCAGGGTAGCATTTAATCAAGTTTAACATGTCATTATATAATGTTTCCAAAGCTAGTTTGTTGTGCATTTTCTGTGAATTATTTGGATAGATATGTATTCATAACAAAGTCTATCATGGATTTGAAAACTGTTGTTTCAACGGTCTCATTGGTAAGCGTCAATTCACAAGTGTCAAATGATAAAATTTCCATGCACAGTAAGTAGCCTCTGGTGTCTATCTAAAAATCTTCTACTCAAGACACCGTTTCGAATTTTTTTTCTATCTAATGGCTTGGATGCATTAAAAATACAACTTCCCTCATTGGATTTTTGTATCCCTAAGCCATCATTTCACAACATACAGGATCATTACCTGGAAAATGTATTTTCTTAATTGCTCTGTCGATTGCTGAACCATCAAGGCAACAATAAATTGGTTTGAACCCCCACCTATATTATTCATTTATACACAACCATGTTGTTATGAATATTTCTGCAGGAGGTGCCTAAACATTTGGAAAATGTGCTAAATATCATCTGTACCCTGTCAATCCACTAAATATGTATTGTTGCACATGATTTGTCAGTTTGTATTGAAAGTTCCAATCATTTAACCCTGCATTAGTTTGACATTTTCCTCACTCTCAGATAAGCCAAATAATTTTGTGCTTGTCTTGATTTAGAATATTTGAAGGTCCTCTTGAAAAGCCATTTCATCTACAATAGTACTGCCGTTGTCACCCTCTGGCTTCATTAAATATCCATAACATCATATCTGGAACAATTCCGGGGCACTGTTGAACAGCATTTTTGCACATTTTTAAAAGAATATCTGATGGCATTTGTAACCAATTATTTTAAGCAATTTACCTGTAAGCAGCTGGGTTTCGATTGCATAAACTAAGTTTCATGAATATTACGTTTTTGTCCTAACGAATTCCTCTTTCGTTTTTCATATTGGATGTTTCTATCTGGGTTTGCAGAGATGCAAACTGATTGGCATGTAGGTTTGGAGCAAGACTTTTTAATTTGGATAAAATATCTTCTTGAGATAGTTCAACCGACATATTTTCCATATTTTCTAACTTTGACATATTTATTTTTTTTTGTTTCTTACAAATTTTGAGAACTTATTACAGATGAATACTGAAGAACAATATAACTTCAGGGGTACATTTCCAAAGCACTCATCATGTCTAAATATGTACTTTGATACAGCATCTGAGTTTTTACTTATTTCTTTAGTATTTTAAACTTGAAGAATATGAGTGTAATATGTCATTTTATTACATTAGCCTCACATGGCTGAATAGACAGTGCACATTGAAATAATGCAGAAAAAGATGTAAATTTGCACTCAACCCTATTATCTATGTAATAAATAACTAAATACCGATGTTACTGACTGTGAATTCAGATTTTGCATATGCGCATTTCGAGAACTTATGTCTCTTCAGTGCAGATGAAATCTAAACGTTTGGAAGACCACAAACTCAAAGATGTAGACTATTTAGCCTGAAAAATAAACATATTAACGTGACAAAGAACGAAAGGTATGACGAGTATTTATGCATTTGAACTAGAGAGGTAGTTTGGAAGAGTTGACCACTTTCTTTTTTCCGTACTGGTGTGGACTCTCGAGCCCGGCGGATAGAAAGAAGTGCCTGTGCTGCGAGTTAATATTAATAACACGACTCACGATTTGCCTACGAGTATGGTTTTTACTTAGTCTTGCGTGCTCACTTCAGTCTATTGCTATTGTCCTTAGGTGATGGATGGTTCGGAGTGTTAATACTGGTGGTAAGACTCGATCTTCTGTGGCGAGAGTGAAAGTTAGGCGACGGGGACATTAAGTTTTACCCTTGTCCGTACGTACGTACGTCTGTACGTACGTCCGAAATTTTTGTCAAACATTTCTCAGCTTGTGAATGCAGGAATGATTTGATATTTGGTCTGAAGCTTTGGTATGATGACTTGTACCGTGTCTCCCCTTTTCAAGTCTGTCAATCATCGACTCCCTGTTTGCCGATATATCTGTATGGCGGGGGCATCCGTGTCCCCATGGACACATTTTCCTTGATTTGTTTTATGATGCTGCTCATGACTGTTTGCATGACTAACGAGCTACTCACCAACTGTGCTCGAGTGTTCTATTCACTAATCCGTGGTGGTTGTGAGTTGGTAGCCTATTGCAGGGTGTTGGTGGTGTTTGATTAGGTTCTTAAAAAATTGAAATTGGATTTCCTTGTGAAAATTGATGATCTAAGAATGTCTGATGACCAATGCTTATTCCTGTCTTAAACTGCTGTGACTGGCTATCCAAATAATAGTATCTCCCTTTCCACTCTATTCCAATTTAGTTTTTGTTGGTTTTTTTTTTTTTTTTTTTTTTTTTTTTTTTT
>MJUU01059410.1:145628-159064 GCA_002080025.1 Modiolus philippinarum | reverse complement strand
TTATTATATTTGCTTTACAACCATTACAAATAATGGCTACTTTTATGTAATATAAACATCATACATCAATAAAACTTACCCCTACCCCAACAAATTTACTCTAAAATTGTCATTTTTTTGTCTATTTTCGCATAAAAATAATCAGAACACGCAAAATGTGTGTTGTATATGACATTGTTACATTAATAATATTATGATTTGGTATTATAACAGCCATTTGTCGACTTAAACTCAATATTTCGCCCGAAATTGATGAAAAATTGGAATTTTTAATATTTTAGAATTGTCCAAAGTTCACTGTTAAATCGTTTTTATATATGCCAAATCTGTATGATATATCTGCAGATATGCCAATTATTTGTACCAAGCAACACATTAGTTGTCTTAAAACATTGTTTAGAAAAACAGTGAGTGTTTAATGTGACTCTAAATACCGAAAATCTTACCCCTACCCCAACAAATTTTCCCTAAAATTGCCAATTTTTTGTCTAAGTTTGCATGGAAATAACCAGAACACGTAAAATGTGCGTTGTTTATGACAATGTTGCATGAATAACATCATAATTTGGTATTTAAACAGCCATTGGTAGACTAAAACTCAATATTTCTCCCAAAATTCATAAAAAAATGGGAATTTTCAACATTTCAGATTTGTCCATAGTTCACTTTTAAATCACAATAAATGCCTAATCTATAGAATATATCTGCAGATATGGCAATTAATTGTTCTAAGCAATACTTTAATTGTCTTGAAACAGTGTTTAGAAAAACAAGGAGTGTAAAATGTTACTCTAAAAACCGAAAATCTTAGCCCTACCCCAACAAATTTTCCCTGAAATTATCAGTTTTTGGTCTATGTAGGGATAAAAATAACCAGAATACGGATAACGTCTGTTGTATATGACAATGTTGCATGAATTACATCATGATTAGGTATTTTAACAGCCTTTTGTCGACTTAAACTCAATTTTTCTCCCAAAATTCATGAAAAATGGGAGTTTTCAACATTTCAGATTTGTCAATAGCTCACTGTTAAATCGCAATAAATGCCTAATCTATAGAATATATCTGCAGATATGCCAATTAATTGTTCTAAGCGATACACTAGTTGTCTTAAAACATTGTTTAGAAAAGCAAGGAGTGTTTAATGTGACTATAAATACAAAAAATCTTACCCCTACCCCAACAAATTCTCCTCAAAATTATCGATTTTTTGTCTATGTAGGGATACAAATAACTACCACACGCAAAATCTGCATGAATTCTATCATGATTTAGTATTTTAAATCCCACTTTTCAGCTTAAACTCAATATTTTGTCGAAAATTGATCAAAAATGGGGATTTTCAGCATTTCAGATTTGTCCGAAATTCACTTTAAATCGTTATATGTGGCAAATCTGGAGGATTTATCTGAAGATATGCCAATTTATTGTTTTGACCGGTATATAAGTTATCTTGAAACACTGATTAGAAAAACAAGGAGTGTTCCCTGTGACTCTAAATACCGAAAATCTTACCCCTACCCTAACAAAATTAAACTTAAAAGTCCCATAAATATGTCTTTCTTTACATATATATGAACAAAGCATGCTAATGTTTTACTTTCTTTGCAAAAGATGCATTTGATATATCGTTATATGTAATTTTAACACCAAATATGGGTAAACTTGAATATTTTGGGCGATTTTCGTGAAAAATGGGGATTTCCAGCATTTCAGAATTTTACGAAATCCAATTTTAATTGTTGATTAACTGCCCATAAACCACTAGCATGATCTTATTTGTGATATAAGTCAGTCTTTGTGTATTTTGTTGTTTTAAAATGATATGTCATTGGTCCTTTATACAATGTTTAAGCTTTTCAAGCTTTTTAAGCTGAATAAAATGGAATAAATTGTGTTGAATATGTGTGGTAAGGGGTAATATGTTTGTAATTTATGAGACTGCAGTTAGTCTAAAATGTTTAAAAGCATACTTTGTAATTGCTAACATATAATAAAACGATATTAAATCAACATTTTCAAGTTACATATCAATTTCATGAAGTATTTGCATCTCAAAGTCAAAACAGCAGAAATTCTGAAAAACGGAAAATTCCCATTTTGCATAGAATTTCGGGCAAAAGAGTCGGAAAGAGACCTCTTAAAAAGATTAAATCTACTTGAATGATCTTCTGCATGTCAGCTTAAGTGAAATAAACACTAGAATTCCCATAAAACATTATCTTTTTATCATTAGAGCCAAAATATTTCAAATTTTCCCCTAATTTTGAGGGTGAGGGGTGCTAATTTTGACATTTCTGAACCTACATTATGTCTGAAACTAAAATTTGTGCGCACAATTCCTTGCTTATATATCATAAATCATTATTAAATCGGCCATTATTAAATATTTATTCAGATTTTACGATCCTAAAGTCAGAAAGTCGAAATTGTGAAAAAATCTAAAATTCCGAAAATTTCCATTTTTCTAAAATTTTATACCGAAATCAAAATTTTATGGACTTTAATGGTTTTGTTTTCCAACCTTGTATCACACCTGATAAGTTAGGCATAAAAACTAGATCAAATGACGAGGATTGTTTATCTGAAAGGAACTGACATCCTAAAATTGTCATTTTCGCAATTTTTTGCAGGGGGAGGGGTACATTTTTGGCATCCCCAGATCGCAAAAATTGCGTAAAGTGCCCAAACTTGTGTTCATTGTAAGGAATATTAATTTAGCTTTAATTTGGTACCAAATTTCAGTACATATTACCTATCGTTAAAAATTTATGGAGCTTAAAAGATGAAACTTAGGTTAAAACGAAAATACAAGAATTTCTGATGGTGTACTATAAAAGTGGCCCTATACTGTCTATGCGTGCTGGTTATGTTCGTGTAAACATGTTTTATTTTGAAGAAGGGACATAGAAAAAAATCAGTCTGGTTCGGAAGTGGGGGGGGGGGGGGTGCACGGAAAGTGTTTCCAGCCCACGGACTACATCCACGACTCACTAAGGACTTATTGTAAAAATTGGGTTAAACGTGAACACGTTGACAAAAAATCTTTGGATTCTTTCTTGAATGCTATCATGAAAATTGTCGATATCCGAATTAAACATTTTGAACAACATTTCCGCCATGACAACAAAAATAAACCAACCATTTCTCGCATACAAAAGAAACTAAAAGAATTTGGCAAGGAATTCGTTTTTGTCCCAGCTGATAAGGCTGCTAATAACATCATTATAGTTTGTATACATTATATAGAAGTACTCCAAAAAGAAATTACCAGTTCAAATACTTTTCAATTAACCCAATTAACGGAAAATGAAATTACAAACATACATTTTCTAACAGCTACATCTTTACAGGCTAAACCTGACAGTAAAACAGTTCCAACTATGTACTGGGTTCCTAAACTCCACAAAATGCCATATAAATCTAGATTCATTTTGTCATCTAGTCACTGTTCTACTACTTAAGTTTCTATTATACTCACTAATACTTTGACTGCTATTAAAAACCTGGTTATTAATTTCTGTAACAAAGTATATGAAAACAGTGGTATCAATCATTTTTGGAGTGTAAAAAATCCATTGGAAGTTCTCGATAAATTGAATGCTTATAATGCCCCTTTCGAATCCCTTGAAAGTTTTGATTTCTCTACCCTCTATACTACCTTACCACATAATCTTATAAAGGAAAAATTCAGACGTCTTATTCAATGGGCATTCAAAAAATCCGATTGTAAATATATTTGTTCTAATTCCTTTCAAACACATTTGAGTAATACAAAACAAAAGAACTCAATTAATTGGACTTGTTTTGATATGATTTCAGCACTTGAATTTTTAATTGACAATATATTCATTCGTTTCGGTAACTCTATTTATCGCCAGGTCATAGGAATTCCTATGGGCACCAATTGTGCACCACTAATAGCGGACCTCTTTTTGTACTGCTACGAATCTCAGTTTATGACCAACATCAGCAAAGACCCATCTAAACACCATTTAATTGAAAAGTTTAAAAACACTTTCCGATATTTGGATGATAATTTAGCTTTAAAAAATGACGACTTCAATACGTATTATAAGGACATCTACCCTAAAGAACTTACTTTGAATAAAGCCAATTCTAATATCCATCATTGTCCGTTCTTAGACATCAATTTTGATATAACGAATGGTAAAATAGATACTAAAATTTATGATAAAAGGGACGATTTTTCTTTTCCCCTAGTTAATTATCAATTTCTGAATGGCTATGTTCAATTAGCGCCATCATATGGTGTTTACATATCTCAACTTGTTCGATTTGCTCGAGTATGTAATAAAGTTTGCGATTTTAATGAACGGAATCTTTTCATAACTGAAAAACTATTACATCAAGGTTTTCGTTATCATAAACTAGTTAAAACCTTTACTAAATTTTATCATCGATATAAAGACTTAGCCCATAAATACAATGCAACCTGTAAGCATCTAATCAAGGCTGGCATTTCACATCCCTTATTTTATGGTAATGTTTTACATAAGAGTAAAAAATACTTAAACTCGCCTAACAAACTTATAAAACCTTTAAATCGTCTAATTCAAAAGGGTTATAATTACGGTATTGTCAAGTCATTACGTATGGCCTTCTTTGGTATTAACATTGATTTTTGATAGGGTCTTTGCATTTTAACTAAACACATTCTAAATTTCTAAAATTAGTATTGCATGGACACGGGTTATGTATTCAATCATTATGCTAAACTCCTCACTGGAAGGAATCTTGATGGAAGCTGTATACTGAGGGTACATAACTTAATTTGTCGGTTGTTAATGGGTCTGGAGCTGGCATGTCAGTTAACTGCTAGTAGTCTCTTGTGATTTCATGTTTATGTCCGTATATTTAGTTATTTCAGTTTTATTTTTCACAATTGACTCAGTCCTGTTGCCAACTGAATTTTACTGTTGTTACGATTGTTTTTTTGATTTATCACATTGGCTATAGGGGGAAGGTTTGGATCCAATAAAACTAGTTTAACCCCGCCGCAGCAGGTTTGCGCCTGTCCTAAGTCAGGAAATCTATTAAGCCTTTACGGTACCAAGTTCGGCTATCCCGAGTTCCTATCGTTATTTATGTTTGTCTCGTTTTCATTATTGTTTTTCTGGTGCAGTTTGCTTGTAGATTGTGGCATGTGATTGTAGTTCCTGGCCATTGTAGGTGGTTGCTGTTTTCCTGTTTTTGTTATTTGTATGTCTTGTCCGTTTTCTAGTTAGTTCACTTTATGTCTATGGGAGTCTAGGATGATGTTTATTTCGCTGAACTTGATTACTCTTTATTTAGGGGCCAACTCCGACCTGCCGTTGGGTGTGGGGTTTCCTCACCGTTCATTGAAGATCTTATGGTGGCTTTGAGTTGTTATTACTCCCCTTTGGGTCTTTGTCTCTTTGACACATTTCCCTTCTTTTTCCTATTATAAACTACAAATTAAATTTGAGTTTAATGCTAGTTTAATATTTCAGTAATACTTAATATTTAATATTTAATATTTCAGTAATACTTAATATTTAATATTTAATGCTAGTTTAATATTTGCAGTGTTTCCTAATTATTACAAATCAGTGTCATGACAGAAGGAAAGAGATAATTTAAGCACATACTTTAAATAGAATGGGGAAGTCCTTTATTTTCATTTTGGTCATGGACCGGAAGTTTGAAATTGAACCCAAAACTGTATTCAGTATTATAAACTGAAATGTCCCTGATTGGGTGATATTGTTATGGAAATACTCATTATATGAAAGCGTCACAATTCGGATTAATATTACAAAGAAGTTTAGCCTTTTCTGGCCAATAATTTCTTGTTTAAAACTTTGTATTGGTTAGACGAGGAAAAGAAAACATAACTCATTTAGTGCGGATTTAAAAAGCTTCTATAGCAACTACAAAAGTTTGAAAACCAGGCCTGCCTTATATGGAAATATGTTTACTTCCGGCAAAGGAGGGCGCCGAAACATTTTGAGACGAATTGAGGGATGTGTATTGATACGAACAGCTTCGGAAGTTAGGCAACAGTTCGATATGCATCTTGGCCTGCATGTTTTCCAGTGATGAGGGACAGTCGTGATGTCCCGAGCATGATGTGGCCTAAGCTGAGCAAGAAATCATAGATAAAATTAGATATTAAAAACTAATATTATTTGAAAGACAAATATATGACATAATACCTGTCAAGTTTTTGATAAAAGTCATGATCCGGTACTACTCTCTATAGCCCCCCCCCCTTTTTTTCCTGTGTTGACAATCACCAATTTGAACTGTAATATTTTTTTAACATACGCTGCATACATTATAAAGCGTACCATTTAACTCTAAGGCTTTAAGAAAACTGTATTTCATTTTATTTCAACTCATTGTTTATGAAGCATTAAGCCTCCGATCAGGATATACAGACCTTTAGGGGTAAACATTTCATACAAAATAGCATCTTTGTTTCATGATCAATTGTACGGTATACTTTTTCGTGACTGACAGGTAATTTGATACATTTTCTACTCAGTGCCGGGCCTAGATACAATAGAAGTGGTAAATCTCAGATGAAGATGTTTGAAATTGAGTTATTAGAATATAAAAAAGTAATGGTCTACTTTGAAAATTGGTACCCCAAAAAGATTATTCCCGAAAAGTCAGAAAGCTGTATAAGCAGAAGCAGATCTATGTACCGTCCATACATATTTTCCCTCTTACCACCACAATTCCAACCATTCTCGCTCGATTCCTTATCTAGAAGTAAAATATCAGTTTAAACCTGGATACCTTACCTTTAAGTTATCCATTGGATGGGTAATAAAAAATTTCGACCACATACTTATACCCCCCCCGAAAAACCTTATACCCCCCCGAAAAACAAACTCAGAATTGGGAAATTTTATTTAATTAACCATATGTAATTTTTGTCTCGCCCGTAACAAAAGTCGTTGAGAGCGAGACAGGCCGACAAAGAATGTTGACAGCGTAAACTCTTTACTAAATACAATTTATCTTGAAAAGCCTTTAATGTATAAACTTCATATTTGGTCCTACAATGTATGGTAGTGTTTATCAAGTGCTGTCCATCCGTCACAAAGTCATGTGTTCTTGACCCCAATTTCATGGTCCATTGACCACGTTAAAAGTTTTGGGACTATGTCAATTTCTCATCTACTATATTTGTTAACCGCGGACTGGCGAGATATCTACTAGGGTCCGCAGTTGTTTATATCATATACCGTACAAGATAAAAGCAAGAATTTTACCTCTGCCCTGATATATTTTAGTCTTCAGTGCAAATGGCTTACAACTTAACTCGTACATGTTTGATGTTTATATGTTCATAAAAGGTACAATGTATGCAACTTGAACTTGTACATGTTTGATGTTTGTATGTTCATAAATGATCTAACCTATCAACATTTGTTACAATCATATTACTTTGTCCTGGACATTATAGTTTTATTTGCATATTTCAGGATGAAACAGCAAGTTTGGAATCGATGTTGCAGTCTTTTTTTGTCATAAACTGAGGATTGACAGCATGTAAAATTAATTCAAGGATCTAACCGTAACTACTTGAGCACCTTGGAAATTAATACTGGAATGATATTAAAACATTTGAAAGTGAACTGAAAACTGAACAGGATGTAAAGAACATAGTTGTATTTTGAAAGTGGACTAAAAACTGAACAGGAATTCCCTTTGTATGTGGTTAGTCTTCTATAAAATATCTTATTAAATGTGTTGACTAGTAGTCTTTTTTTTCTGTTAGATGACACTGAAACATTCATGTTGTGGAATTAAGTATGGGAAAATCATTAATCTGATTTAAAGATAGTAAAAAAACATTAGTGTTGTTGCACTGCTTTATCAAAAACGTGAATTTTTAATTTTGCATTTATCACTGGGGTTGAAGTGCGTATCGAGAATTTCCTTATTTAATTGAATGTCATTTGATTTCTATAGATGCTACTAAATTAAGTGCTTTTATTGGTGTTAATAACAAATTGACTGCAAAAAAGGCACACATTGACGCCAAAAAGGCACTTAATTGAGTCGCATCTATAGAAATTAAATGCAATTCACGCTAATAAGGAAATTATCGATACACACTTCTTCCCCAGTGTTTATGTAAACACTGGATGAATTGATTGGTTTACAGAAAAAGGAGTCTTATCAAACTTGAAGTTCAAATTTATTATACATTAAATGCATATTAAATCTATATTTTAAGTGGCAAAATGTAAATGCAAGCAAACTAGAAATTTATCAACTTTATTTTGCATTTAATATGAATTTTACTTGAAATTTAAATGTTGAAGTAAATAAAACTTAAATTTGGGAGTTTATTTGTCTACATAAATGTAATTTAAACTAGCTTTAAATTAAAGATTTGTTTAGATAATAAACTTAAAGTATTCTTATAAACTACAAATTAAATTTGAGTTTGAGTCTAGTTTAATATTTCAGTCAATCAAACTTTAGTGGTGGATATAGCCTTATCAGTTACTGCTAGGGGAAAAGAAGGTTCGATAACTCAAACTTCCAGTTTGTGACCTGCACGATCTCCTTCAAGTGATATTGATGCATAAGAATAACATCAATTATATTGATTAACAACTGATACAGTGGTTATAGTTTGTTATATGTAAGTCCAAAAACGAAATGCCATTTGTCACAAAGGTGAAATATTTACAAGAAAAGTAAAATTAGACTGCACACTCGCCCCCTCAATACCACCTCCCGTACAGAACATACAAATTAATAACAACAAAGAGGAACCCATTAAAACCTATCCACATCACTATAAGCGCAACAGTCACATTTAAAAACCGTTCCTAATTGGAAAAAAGGTTGTAATTTGAAAATAGAAAAAAAAACTGAAAACATGAAGCCTAATTACCTCCCTTGAAATATAGTCCAGTTATCATAGCACGCAAATTTAAAAAAAAAAACATATGAAGACATATCAGTTTATGAAAATAAAGGTAATACATGATGAAGTTAATAAACCTAGAAGAAAGTGTCACCGTGGCGTATCGTAATAAGCGGGAGGCTTTATAGGCTAGGCGGGATTGCCGTAAGGAGTCTAACAGACCTTGAAATAAAAAAATACATGTAGAAGGGAGTCCGCTGGTTGAAAAAGATAGGAAAAATCACTACCTTAGATTTATTTTTGTACGAGCTATTAAATACATATAAATTAATAAATAAGAAATCAAAACAAGAGGCCCAATGGTATAGAAATTGAAAACAACTGAACTTTTTAATTATAGAGACTAGAACAACCCATAGTTTTATTCTCAACAGTGATGATTGACCTGAATGTAATTGTCCTTATACAATTCAACATGTTTTAATTGAATGTGTAGATGTTACCGATATCAGGCGTGATTTTTATTCTGCTGATTGTCTTAAAGACCTATTAACAAACGTCGCTGGCGACAACATCGTTCAATTTTTAAAAGCAATCAATTTATTTAGTAAGATTTAAATGGATTTATCTTATAGTTCTAATATTGTAATAGTTAAACTGACATTTCTCCTATAATGTTTTTTTCATATTTTTTATATTTTACACTCTTGTTTTACTTGTATAAAGATTTAAGGGTTTTATATTGATATTTAATATATATTTATTTTAATTCTTCAACTTACTTATCAGTTCTCGCCACAATATAGCCGAAATGTTGCTGTAGTTGGCATAAAACATCAATCAATCAATCAATCTTATCACATTCTTAATCATGTTAATTAGATGACTTAAATAAAATTGGAATAATTTATAACCCTGTTCAGTGTGTTGTAGTCATATGCTGTGTTTTTCATATTCATTGTTGTTCAAATTTATGAGCAGCATGTCTGCTTACAAACACCATTTGGAATTTGCCTGTGATCTATTCAATAATATTGTACTTTGTACATATTACCAAGGATGTCACGTCTTATATTACTGTATGAATAATACAATACAATCATATTTTTCTGGAAGAAATAGCCCATATCACGATTGCATGATGGGTAAAGCTTTCTTTATTCATTCATGATGCATTTTTCTTTGTCCGCTACCTTGAAAAACTTATATTCTTAAAACTAATGAAATGATACACTAATACACAGCTGATATCCCCGAACCAGTGGTCAGTATCAGCAATATTGGACATTCGATAGGAGGTCTTGTAAATGTTGTATGTTTGAAAAGCAGCGAAATATCTCTTTATAAAGCTATACTAGTCATGTGGGACAGAAGTAAAGGAAAAGATAATAAATTTAATTTGGCAGAAAATATACCATGAAACAACTGTTAACTATATTTGTAATTAACGAAAATGCAATTAGCATGCAACACTACAATACAGATTAGAAATAATTCAACCCTACTCATTGAGAAATACATGTATGTTACACAGTTGGCTAAATGCTTTTTGTTTACACCTATTTATTTCGGTGTAAGGTATGGACTTTTCTGTTGATAAAAATAAACTCGAAAGTCCTGTCTTGTAATTTCAGTGTATTTAAACTAAAGATACTTCTTAAATATTAGCTCTGCTTCTTCATAATTTCAATTTATCCTTTATTCCACATAGATTACCTCCCGTTATCGCTAGTCATGATAATACAAGAAATAATGTCTTTACAAATGTTTACCAAATTTTATAAAGAATTTTCTTAAGGATCGTGAATTCAATATTACAGTCAACTCTACATTTTCTGACTCGTTTGAACAAAAGATGGGTGTTCCGCAAGGAAGCATCCTCTCTGTCTTACTTTTTAGTATTAAAATAAATAGTTTGGCCCAGGTTTTAAAAGATAAAATTGATGAATCTCTTTATGTAGATGATTTTCTGATTTGCTATCGTGGTAAAAACATGAATAACATAGAACGCCAATTGCAATTATGTCTAAACAGAATCGAAAAATGGGCAGTTGAAAATGGTTTTGCATTTTCAAGCTCGAAAACAGTCGGGATGCATTTCTGTTGTAAGCGGAAAATGCACCCAGATCCAGAGCTTAAACTATACCATAACCCTATAACTATTGTAAAAGAGGCCAAGTTCCTTGGTTTATTTTTTGATAGTAAACTTTTATTTCTTCCCCATATCAAAATGCTTAAACACAAATGCCTAAAGGCATTTAGATATTTTAAAAGTTGTGTCGAGTACCGACTGGGGTGCGAATAGCACTGTTTTATTAAATTTATATCGATCTTTGATTCGGTCAAAACTAGATTATGGATGTTTTATTTACCGTTCCGCCCGTAAATCATACATTAAATTACTAGATACCGTTCAGCACCAAGGTTTGCGTCTTTCATTTGGTGCGTTTAGAACTTCTTCTGTTGAGTGTCGCTATGTTGCTGCTAATGAACCATCCTCGGAAGGAAGACATATTGTGTGCATTTACTTCATATCCTTTTATTCACCATATAAAACTTGGTTTACAATATGCAACAAAGATTAAAGCGTATCCACAACTGTGTTTTCAAACCTCTTCACAAAGCTGACTATGAAAATCGCCAAAACGTTATACAACCTTTTGGTCTTCGTATCAAACCACACCTTGAATCTGCTAATATAAATTTAGATGAAATAGCTCCTATAGAAACTCTCAAAAAACCTCCATGGCTGGACCCAAAACCAACATTTAATCTTAAACTAGGCAAACACAAAAATTTTGATACCAATCCTCTGGTTATCCAGCATGACTTTGCAAGAATTAAATCTGAACATCCTGAATACTTGCAAATTTACACAGATGGCTCTAAGGATGGAGACAGAGTGGCTTCTGCAGCCGTTTTTGGATATCGTACAGCAACTCTCCGATTACCATCTTCTAGTTCCATATTTACTGCTGAAGCTAACGCTATTTACTCAGCACTTAAATTTGTAGCTTTATCGCAATCAAACAAATTCATGATTTGTTCCGATTCACTTTCTTGCCTATTGGCAATTGAAAGTCGAAAAACAAAACACCCAATTATTTTGAAAATAGCCGAATTCTGCAAATCCCTTGTAGCATTAGGCAAAGAAATCACCTATGTTTTGATTCCTAGTCATATGGGGATCTATGGAAACACAGTTGCTGACCAGGTAGCCAAGGAAGGATGCACTAGATGACGAGATGGCGGATTGTCCAGTACCGTACACTGACATGAAGCCTTTTATACATTTTGAACATTTTTTGAAATTATGTATTCCCTTTGTTTGGGTTCTAGTGTTGCTGATGAGGAATTAATTTCTGAAATGGCCATACAGCTCATTAAAATTATTGCAGTTGGAGTTAACATATGTGTTATGGTCTCATGTTCATTTACTCCATATCCTTTCGTAAAATATTTAATCGTTAAATACATTTTAAAGTTATGGCAGGCCAAATGGGATCTGCAAATAAATAATAAACTGCATGGAGTACAGTCAGACGTCGGTAAACAAGTCGGTTCCTAGGGAACAGGTAGTGTTGACACGATGTCGTAGTACATAGTTTTATCCTCAACAGTGATGATCGACCTGAATGTATTCCATGCAATTGTCCTTATACAATTCAACATGTTTTAATTGAATGTGTAGATGTTGCCGATATCAGGCGTGATTTTTATTCAGCTGATTGTCTTAAAGACCTATTTACAAATGTCGCTGGCGACAAAATCGTTCAATTATTAAAAGCAACCAATTTATTTACTAAGATTTCAATGGATTCAATTTATAGTTGTAACAGTTAAACTTTCATTTCTCCTATAACGTTTTTTTATATTTTACACTCTTGTTTTACTTGTATGGAGCTTTAATGGTTTTATATTGATATTTTGTATATTTATTGTAATTGTTCAACTTACTTAACAGTTCTCGCCACAATATAGCTGAGATGTTGCTGAAGTTGGCGTAAAACATCAATCAATCAATTTTCATACTGCAATCAGCTTTACATGTTAATGTCAATGTGTATGTCGTCTTATGTATCTTATATTTCTCAGTAAATGTCAGCTTATATTACGCCATCATATAATGCTTTCTGTGTAAAACCTGTTTGTATATCTTGCTTACATATACCTTTATATGTATTTTGATATCTTATTTGCTATTATGTGTGAACATGTGTTAATGTTGTGAAACCTGCATTTTATGTATATTTTTGAAAATATGAATTATAGGAAAGGATTTAATATTAATGTTATTTTTACAGATCATGCAGATTGAATAGTGGGAGGAGACTGAAGAGGAAGATGAATTTACCTTTAATTTGTCAGGTGAAGAACTTCAAGTAGATTTCTCAAGTGAGAATTTGACATATATACGTAAGTTATTATTTATACAGATTCTGATTAGCTCAAAATGGAATAAAAAAGATAACAGGAAACACCTACAATGGCCGAAAAACATAGCCACATGCCAGAAAGTAAATAGGAACTGCACAAGAAAAAAAAAAAAAAA
>MJUU01059410.1:108347-145021 GCA_002080025.1 Modiolus philippinarum | reverse complement strand
ATATTTAGAAGTCAGATGTTCATATCTTCGATAAAACTTTTTAAATGTATTTAACAATTTATGAAATCTGTAACCTTGCTGCAAAAGTTTTGAAGTAATAGTAAGGTTACGTTCATTGAAGTCGTCAAGAGTAGAACAAACGCGTGCGAATCGTACCAGTTGAGAAATATAAACTCCGTAGGATGGGGCTAGAGGAACGTCGCCGTCAAGAAAAGGGAAATTAGTAATACTGAAATCAAAATCATCCCTTTTATCGTAAATTTTAGTTTTTATTTTACCAGAGTCAACGATGATAGTTAGATCCAGAAAAGGGCAATTCTTAGAATCATTATTAGCTTTATTAAGTTTCAGTTGTTGTGGGTAAATGATGTCGACATAATCTAAAAACTGGGGATTGTCAATAGTAAGGATATCGTCAATATACCTGCTGTTATCGTTGAAAATTGAAATAAGTTGATCACTGTTTTGTATGGTCCCATTTTGTAATTTTTTCATGAAGTCACGTTCGTAACAGAAAAGAAAAAGATCTGCAATGAGAGGTGCACAATTTGTACCCATGGGAATTCCAATGACCTGTTGATAAACAATGTTGCCAAAACGAACAAAAATGTTGTCAAGCAAAAGATTAAGTGCTTTAATCGTATCATCACACGTCCAGGAGGAATGATTGTTGTAAGTGATATTAGAAAAGAATCCTTGCGTTTTGTTACAACAAATAAACTGCAGTCCAGAAAATTTAAAAGACCATTTAATCGTCCCAATTTAGATTTTATCAGATTATGCGGAAGTGTTGTATAAAGTGTAGAAAAATCATAACTGTCGATAGATGAAACTGGTTTTTGTATTGATTGCAATTTATCTAAAACTTCAATAGAGTTTTTTACACTCCAAAAGTAATTGACACCAGAGTTTTGATAAGTTTTTTCACAATATTTTATAATTAAGTCCTTTATACAAGAAAGTGCACTGGTTAAATGGATGGACAAGTTAGTAGTAGAACAATTACTCGATGCCGAAATAAAACGATGCTTGTCAAAGTATTGATGACTAATGATCGAATTATTGATGACTAATGACTAATGATCGAATTACAACGCTTTTAGTAATAATAATAAAAACTATTAAATTAAAGTAAAAAATGCACAAAAAGTTTAACCTTTCTTAAAAAGGATATTCTCCTTTTTTATACTCCCGTCGAAAGACGGACGTATGGTATACCCTCCGTCCGTTAACTTTTGGTTTCTGGAGATTTTTTTCTGTAACTGCTTGACATATTGACTTTCATTAAAATTGTTGCAGTTGGCATATGTGTTATGGTCTCATGTTCATTTATTCCATATCCTTTCGTAAAATATTCATATTTGGTTTATGAGTATATCTAGGTGAGATACAGATCATGTTCGAATTTGGTTCCGGTCAGTTGATTTTGTACAGAGTTATGGCCCTTGGACTTCATGAAATTTTGAAAAATATAGCTTTCAGGAGTTTTTTTTGTAGCCACTTGTCATATTGATTTCATATTTGGAATGCGAGTATATCTAGGTGAGATAAACATCAAGTTCGAATTTGGTTCCGGTCGGTTGATTTTTGTACAGAGTTATGGCCCTTGGACTTATTGAAATTTTGAAAAATATAGGATTCTGGAGTTTTTTTAGTGACCGCTTGACATATTGATATGATATTTGGTATATGAGTAAACCCAGGTGGGATACAGATCAAGTTTTAATTTTGTTCCGATCGGTTGATTTCGTATAGAGTTATTGCCCTTTGACTTAGTAAAATTTTGAAAAAATATGTTTCCGGATTTTTTTTCTGTAACCGCTTGACATTTTGATTTCATATTTGGTATGCGAGTATATCTAGGTGAGATACAGATCAAGTTGGAATTTTGTTTCGGTCGATTGATTTTGTGCAGAGTTATGGCCCTTAGACTTGGTGAAATTTTGAATAAGATAGGTTGTCTGAGTTTTATTCTCTAACAGCTTGACATTTTGATTTGATATTTGGTATATGAGAGTATATAGCTGAGATAAAGTTCAAGTTTTAGTTTATTCCTGATTGGTTGATTGTGTACTTAGTAACGGCCCTTCGACTTAGTAAATTTTTGAAAAACATTAGTTTCTCCATGTTTTCTGTACAATGCGTTAATATGTTGCTTTGATATATAGTATATGATTGCATGTTTAAAAATTACTGATTAAGTTTAAATTTGGTTCCTGTTGAATGATTTTTGTGGACTTTTATGGCCCTTGGACTCTAAATTTTTTTGAAAAATAAAATTTTTCATCTTTCTCTGCATTAACTTTACATATTAATTTGATATTTGTTAATTATAACATCTTGGTAAGGAACATATTCTGTTTGTTTTTTTTTCAATCAAAACTTTTTTGTGGTCCAACAATGCTATAAAGTGCGATTTGACAGTGGACGGGCGTATCATGCGCTCTTGGCGCAGCAGTTTATTAATATTTAGAGGAAAGCGAAAATGAATTTTATTGACATTGTTAAAATTAACTGATTTGATATGAAATGTCAGTGTCACAAATAAAAACTGACATTTTCAGCTTCAGCTAGATTCGCGTCTTCCATGATTTGACATTACCGGTTTTGACTTTACCCTGGATTGACCCACTGACAGTGTGACGGGTGCTGTGCATAGAGCAGGACATGCTTACCCTTCCGGGGCATCTGACTCTTGTTTATTGAAAGTTCACACTGTTAGTGATTTATTTTTTTTTGTGTTGTATATGTAATGTTCGTGTGTTTTGTTGGCATGTGGTGTCTTTGGTCTTCCGTTTTTTGGTGTTCTTACTTTTGCCTTGTCTCTGGACTTTTATTTGTGTAATCTTCTGCTTTGTTCCTTCGGTATTCTACTGCCGTTGTTTTGGCTAACTGATAGGATATATCAGATATATATCCATATAGTTTATTTAGCTGATTAAAATAGACGAGTATACGTCTCTTGTTAAAAAGACTGTCCTCTTGTGCCGAAATACATACCCTCAAATATAATCTGGAGTATAGCATTATGCCAGTTACATCGCACAAGTCTTATTTCCTTCAAATGAAGATTTTACATTCACATAAACAGTTGTTTCCAGACATCAGTCCTCGTTCAATTGAACTTCAGGGCAGCTCTAAGTCTCAACATAGTAATAGGTCAGTTGAACACTTTTTGAATTGTTTTAATACCCTGGACATAATGCTTACGTTGGACCAACGTTTGCAATATCTTGTACTGTTGGTCAATGGTTGGCGTTGGCAAGCCAATGTTGGTGCAACTAAAATAGTTAACATTAACTCAATGGTATTTATACAACGTTGGCATATAATCGTAAGCATCCAACATCGGGCCAAGATGGCAGTTTTCATTGGGCCAACGTTGGTCCTTTCTTATTAAATAGAAGTGACAACAAAAGTCTGAATCGATCAAAGGGAGAGACCAGTAAAGAAAATCCGTATAACATTTGACTGAATCCAACACAGACCATTTTTGGCAAGCCGTCATATTCCCGACTTGGAACGGGCATTTTAAAAATAAAATGGTTGGGCCGTTGGTCCAACTTAAGCATCCAACGTTGGTCCATCAAACAAAATTTTGTTGCCTCAACATGTTAGGTCAAAGCCCTCTTTAAATGTTCGGTCAAAAATGAACATTCTACGTTGGGCCAACGAATTCGGGTTTGTTTGGCAACCATTAGGCCAACGTTCAATTGATGTATTGGGCTGTACTGGAAGTTAACTTGGTTGTGTGAGTCAAATGGACTGAAAATATATCTTCTAAACTTACTAAACACACATTCCTTATCATTAAACTTCCGGATTTTTAGAAACAAATCAAAACAAAACCTGTCCTTAACAAGCAATACCAGCAAAAACTAGTTATACTGTGAGCATAGTTCACTAAATGATACCGCCGCTCCCCCACATAAGAATGATGGATGGATGGCAGAATGCAAGTATGGGAATTGGAAACGTCACAAATTGATCAGATAAAAATTTTAAAAAGGAGGTGCACTATGGCCTCACTTCATATTCCATTCAATTTCATTCAAAAAAAATAGAAGTGTACTATGGCACTTAAAACCTTGAAACATGTTTTGGCATAGTACATGGAAAACCTACTATTATTGTTGACATGTCCAACACGGTTTGGCATAGTACATGGAAAACCTACTATTATTGTTGAAATGTCCAACACGGCGGGTGTCTTATAAGAAGCAGGAGATGCTTACTCTACCGGTGCACCTGATCTCACACATGGTTTTTATTTAGTCCGTGTTGTTCATTTTTTGTATATTTGTGTGTCTTCATGTTCTTTTCTGTATCGTGCTCATGTTATGTCTTTGTTTCTTTGTTTTTCTGACGTTGCCATTGTCCTTGGATTGATCATTTTAGAGTGACGGTTCGGTTCTCACTTATTTTTGAAGTTAATATAATGTAAAATTTTCAAGAATACAGAAATAATTAGTCGTGAATTTCAACCTAATCAGAAAAAAACTGTGACAAAGTTTAACCCAGAACAGATGCGGGTCATGTGTTTACTACTTTTGTAGACAATTGCAAAGGGACAAATAATTTTCAATATTTAATTTCTGTATTAAATTTACATTAATAACATTGTAAAAGGTACACAGACGACCAAGAACATTAAAGACGAAAGATCCTCCCATTGATCATAACGCAACCACCCCATTGAATAGGAAACGTGTTATATGCCGATGCCTATTAAACGAACGCTGTAAATTCTTTATAACAATATGTGTAAATAGTAGAATAGCAATTCTTATGAAACATTCTTACAAAAAGAGTAATAATTTACAAGAATTTTCAGACGAAATACAACGTGTATAAAATGTTTAATTAATATAAAACATAAAACAATAATATATATGCACATGCAAACAAGGACAAAATGCATGAATTATGCAACATATGTTTAATTTAACATATTTTGTTTGCTCAATAACATCTCAAAATGTGATGTGGCGTAAGATTTTACATTTTTTTATCACAACCCTTGCAACGACTTGCAAAAAATATTTAATAATTTCTGTGTTCTGTAAACAAGAATATAGAATGTCTTTCCAAGTGGATAATTTATTATTCAAAATATAAATAAAGTACATATAGGATATAAAAGCTTGCATAATGTCAGTGAAAAGTACATAAAACGAACCTAAATGGTAAAGTTTAAACATTTTATAAGACATGAAGAAATATTTAGTAAAGAAATTTCAATTCTACACTAGAAACTCCCTTTTAAATGTACCCAATAATGGAACATGGAAATGCAGGCAATGAATATTTTAAAACGTCAATATAATATCTGTCTGATCTCGCAAGCATCTTTTCCACTTAAAAACGTTTATTATGACATAATTAGTATGGGAACGACATAGCTATCTCGTGGCCATGACTTAGTAAGTCGTGGGAATGAGATAGTATCTCTTGGGTATGAGATAGCTATCTCTTGGACACGACTTAGTATGTCGTGGTCGTGAGATAGAAAAAAAAATTCACAAATCCCCTCCATGCTTCCTTACATAATAGTATGTGCACCTGGAAATTTTTTCCTTGCTTGATAGTTCGTGTTAAAGCTTTAATATGAGGAAGGTGCAACCTTAAAAGCGAGCGAAGAATAAAGGAGAGGCTCTCAAATGAGTGTATTGCTCACAGGCCATGACCGACATCAAATAGACATCAGTTTCAGAGATCATAATGGCATAAATTTGCTATAAGGATACGATGAAAAACTTCGTTTCCCCGGGTAGATATCTTGAATTTTGAGCGATCCGGAAGGACACAATTTTTGACGTGATCTCCCAAAGTTTATTGTAATCGAGTTTGGTTCCAATTTTATCAGTGGCAAGAGACCAAGTCTTTAAATGAATTTCGATGGCATAGGAACAAATGTTAAAGTTTTTGCTCTGCTGGTTGCCATCTTGGATTGGGTGCAGACCTATGCAATGGATAAAATTATTGAAGGGTATTGGTACCCAAGGACCATTGTGACAAAGTTTTGATCTAATCGGCCCAGTGGTTTCAGTGGAGATTCTTTGAATGAAAAAAGGGAGAGAAGGGGTTTCCCAGAGGTGCCGTCCCAAAATATGACTTCTTAGGGATGGGGTCAAATATTTTAAATTTTATTTTTATGTGCAGCATTAGCTGCACAAAACCTTAAGCTTTTGTGGTATTTGTGTCAGTAGTTTTTAACTTTATGCCGTAGATGTGCACATTTAAAAAAATGACACATTATGTTAAAAATAAGATCTACAGTTCCGCAGCACCCCCTCCATATACTGTCATCCAAAGAATTGTATGTCAAATTGATGTCCTTCCCTGTAATTTATAGTATGGAACTTGTTTTTTTAAATTATACTATATCATGTATATAGGGAGGATGTTTCAACATAATTTTTTATCGGACTTTACATACTGGAATTACTGGAAATAAAGGTAAAGGTACATGTAAGCTATTACTGGTTTTGAAGATGAAGTTCGTCTTGTTAGAGAAGTTTTATTTAATTATTTTCATTACCCTTTTACCCTGATGTATTTGTTTGCCGATGATATCTCCAACGCAGGTAGGTTAAGGCAGTTTAGCGTTAATTTTGGAAGGGGCAGACAACTCCGTTTACGTGATGACGTCACGCTGTCAATCACCCCACGTCGTCTGGGGATGTTTCATGATAATGTGGTTACATATACGCATAATATATGATGCAACTTATTGTCGATTGTGTTATTTGGTTAAACCACCTCTGGGATACAATGAAATGTTTATCTTCAGTGTTGCAAAAGGGAAAAAATGTTTTTATAGTTTTCCACCAGTTTCCAGTAGCTCCGCCTTTTCTCCCATATTTGGAAAATCAGTGTCATCGGAAGGCTTTCAACTGAAAAACAGGTGTGAGCTCGGACGGCTGTGTAACATCTTACCAGTACTACGTAGAATGAAGGTAAGAATGGCTAAGTTAAAAGAAATATGTCGATCATCTAAAGTGAAATAAGGCGATCAGGCACTCTGAGCCCAGAATACGCCGCAAGAGCTAAGATATATGAGCAAAATCCTCACTGACAGTGACATCAGCTGGTCTATATTGCCTGTAGAAATTTAGAATAGAATGCTTTAATTGGCCAAATTAGGACCTTTATATTGCCATTACATTCTTTACTATATGTGTGTATTTTAAAGAACGCCACACAGCCACAGGATGGGGTAAAGTAAAAAGGGGGGGGGGCACCACTGTCCTGGGCACCAGGCCAAAAGTAAGACAAAAAGGTGTACCAGTATGTAGATATACAATGTAGGCCTAAGTTGTATCATGCATAATAGACCCTATAACGTCCCCTCAGTCCACTGTCAAGGGAACAACTGCAGGGTTACACTTTGTTGTATACCTACATCTGGACCTACATGCACATGAGAGCTAAAATGTGATATATGAAATGCGGGTCCATTCTCCCACCTTCCTGTTCGCCCTATTAGTGTTCACACAGGGACTTGCTCCTACCCTAGAAATAAAATTGTTTACTATTTAACATGAATCTCGGGGGAAAAAACACTAGGGAAATCCTATGCCTGATACCCCGCTCGCTTCGTTTCCAATTTCCTCAATAAAATAACCAAAACTTATAATTCTGCATTTTACATTCTCTTCCTGATTGATTTTCTAAACAGAAAACACAATTTCCGTCGTTGGACGAAGCGAGCGGGGTATCAGGCATAGGATTACCCTTGTGTATTTTTTCTCAGAGATTCATGTTTGATACTAGTAAATTTTTTCTCGGCCGGGAGCACGTCCCTGTGTTCCCACTTGTCCCTTTGCCCTAAAAATATGATACTATAGAATTTTAGTACATAACATTTAAAAATCCTACAATTTCATAGGATAATCTGACGTCTCTATATTTGAACAGCTATTTGTTTACCTTGACCATGTTGACAGCGGGACACTATACTATACCTCACGTGATTTCCGGTTTACTACTTTGCCACATTTAAATTTTGATTTCTTTTATTAATTACAGACTTCCCCCTCGGGAACCGTTTTCCTATAGTGTTGTCTGGTGCGAATAGTGCCCTCGCCTGTCGGCTCTTGCACTATACGCCCCAGGCAACACTATAGGAAAACGGTTCCCTCTGGAGAAGTCCATAATAGATTAATAGTCTTTTTTTTTTATTCGAAAAATATTTTTATGTTTTTCCAGCCAACATGGCCAACTTTGACCATTTGAATAAACACGGTATATTCAGTATTTGGTTATCTTGCAGTGAAATTAATTTTAATGGGCTGGACTTTCATTTATGCAAATTTAAGTTTCCTCAGCAACTCCTTTCTTAGAACACTCTACCTTTTTCTGTTGTTTAGTCTACAATCTACTGAGATGTTTAATTTTTCATTAAAAATTTATATGTTGAAATGCTAGAAAAACATATTTTAATTGCATTGTGTCATATACTTTTGTATATTCATACTGATGCAAATGTAAAAAAAGAATGCATGCTACAATTGCTGATGCAATGAGGCCAAAATTATTGTTTGTTTCCCCTAGTAACCTACCGACCCTGAAAAAATCACCCTACCCAAATAATTTTATTGATTTTCAAAAAAAAAATTTTTTTACTCAGATTTGAATATGAAAGAACAGTAATTTCTAACCACATTTTGCGAAAATGATAAAAAATAATTTTCTTCCTACCTACATGCAGACAATTTAAAAGAAATTTATCTAATGACAATACTGACATCCCCACTTTTTAGTTTTATTAGGTACATTAATAATTAACATGTCAACTTGGTAGGTACATGTAAACGGACCCTGTGCGAATGGACCTGGCGAACATGTATAGTGGGTGAACCTATCCATTACCTGTCATACTAGTATATAGTTGACATATCATCTATAGAGGGGATGGCCCTTTTTGGGATGTCGAAGTTAGATGTATTTAAAACTGGAGATTTCGGGAAATAAAAATTCATCATGTTCACCTTGAATCGAGATTTCATCAGACTTTAGTCTGGATCCTGGGATGACCCCCCTCCCCAATTTATATTTACTATGGAACACCAAAGCTGTCGTATCATGCCAGTGCACCTTTAGTTAGATGCTATCAAAATGCCAATACGTTGGGTGGTGTTTTATTTGCTTTATGTCATTTTTACACATTTTGTGGTTTTGACTTTAAGTTATGTGGTTTTCACTTTGAATGGTGCATTTTTCACTTTACACTGTGTGGTTGCTACTTCACGAAGTTTACGTTTTTGTCTCGCCCGCGACGAAAGTCGCGAAGGCGAGACATATGCGTGCAATGTATGGCGACAGCGTTAACTTTTACTAAATGCAGGATATCTTGAAACCCTTTGATGTAGGAACATCATACTTGGTTCAGTGGTAGTAATAATCAAGTGCTACCTGACGGACGTAACGTTATGTGACCTTGACCTCAATTTCATGGTCTAGTGGCCATATTAAGTTTTTCTGCTTAAGTCCATATCTCAATAACTAGAAGTGGTAGGTTGATAATATTTGGTATGTAGGTTGGTCTTGGGTAGTACACATCAGTCTGGCAGGTGACTCTTGTCCTTGACCTCAATTTCACGGTCTAGTTGCCACGTTAAGTTTTTCTGCTTAAGTCCATTTCTCAATAACTAGAAGTGGTAGGTTGATAATATTTGGTACGTAGGTTGGTCTTAGGTAGTACATGTCAGTCTGACAGATGACTTCTGTCCTTGACCTCAATTTCACGGTCTAGTGGCCATGGTAAGTTTTTCTGCTTAAGCCCATTTCTCAATAACTAGAATTGGTAGGTTGATAATATTTGGTATGTAGGTTGGTCTTGGGTAGTACATGTCAGTCTGGCAGGTGACTTTTGTCCTTGACCTCAATTTCACGGTCTAGTGGCCGCGCTAAGTTTTTCTGCTTAAGTCCATTTCTCAATAACTAGAAGTGGTAGGTTGATAATATTTGGTATGTTGGTTGGTCTCAGGTAGTACATGTCAGTCTGACAGGTGACTTCTGTTCTTGACCTCAATTTCACGGTCTAGTGGCCATGTTAAGTTTTTCTGCTTAAGTCCATTTCTTAATAACTAGAAGTTGTAGGTGAATAATATTTGGTATGTAAGCTGGTCTTGGGTAGTACATGTCAGTCTGGCAGGTGACTTTTGTCCTTGACCTAAATTTCACGGTCTAGTGGCCATGTTAAGTTTTTGTCTTGCCTGCGACGAAAGGCACGGAAAGCGAGACATATGCGTACAAAGTGTGACGGCGGCGGCGTAAACTTTCATGTTAAGTTTTTATACGACCGCAAAAATTTTTGCGGTCGTATATTGGTTTGGTGCTGTCGTCGTCGGCGTCGTCGTCGTCGTTGTCGTTGTCGTCGTCGTCGTCTGTAGACACTTTAGTTTTTGGTCAATAACTTTAGTTCCAGTTGATCAATCCTTATGAAATTTTAACATAATGTTTTTTGGTACAAAAGTAAGGCTTGGCTTAGTTTTGGTCATTGTGGCCCCACCCGTTTTTAAAAAAGGGGCCAAAAAGGGTTAAATTGGGTGTTTTCACATGTTTGTCTGTAGAATCTTTATTATTAATCGGATTTTGATGGGGTTTCTTTCAGTGTGCTCCTGAGGAAATTTCCAATCTGGAGTATGCCAACGTATTTCACGTAGCATGTACCGCTCACGAGGTAAATGGGGCCCAAAAGGGGCAAATCTCCAAAAAATAATTTTTTTATTTTAAGTCCGATTTTGATGCAGTTTCTTTTAATGGATTCCCTGTGAAAAATTAATATGGCGCTCAGCTATTAGATTTTTGATAACTTGTTTCCTTTCCCAGCTATGAGGGGCCGAACGGGGCCAAAATTGCGAATTTGCAGATCATGTAGAATTTTTATTTTTCATCGGATTTCGATGGGATTTTTTTCTTCGGCTTCCTCTTGATCTAAGCTTTCAGTGTTATGCCAACGGATTTTGTGTAGCTCTTACCGTTTCCGAGCTACAAGGGGTCAAAGGGGCCAAAAATGCAATTTATCTAAATATGTCAAATCTTTATTTTTCATCGGATTTCGATGGTATTTTTTTCTTTGGATTCTTCTTGATCTAAGCTTTCAGCAGTATGTAAACGGATTTTGTGTAGCTCCTACCGTTTCCAAGCTACAAGGAGTCAAAGGGGCCAAAAATGCAATTTTTCTAAATATGTCAAATCTTTATTTTTCATAGGATTTCGATTGGATTTTTTTCTTTGGATTCCTCTTGATCTAAGCTTTCAGAGGTATGGAAACAGATTTGGCGTGGCTCTTACCATTTCCGAGCTACATGGGGTCAAAGGGGCCGAAATTGCAATTTTTCTAAATATGTCATATCTTTATTTTTCATCAGATTTCGATATAATTTTTTCTTTGAATTTCTATGGATGTAAAGTTTTAGTTGATAGTACATATTTTGCATAGCTCTTATGTTTTTTTCATCAGTAAGTGATCAGCTAATAACTGTGTCAAGCTTCTTTTTGTGTCCATCTAATTATTTTGTCAAGCTCTTTACTGTGTCCACATTCACTTTAAACTACTTTTGTTGAAATTTCAGTGGTCGACATGCTGCGGTCGTATCATGCTGCGCTCGGCGTAGCCCTTTATTGTGATTAGGTCATTTTCTCAGTAACTATAAATGGTAGATCAATGATATTTGGTATATAGGTTGGTCTTGAGTAATATATGACAGTCTGCTATATGGTTTTTGTCTGTGACCTCAATTTCACGTCCCAATGAACTTGTTACGTTTTTGTGCTTAGTTTAGTTTCTCAGTAACTATAATTGGTAGGTCAAGGATATTTGGTATGTAGGTTGGTCTTAGATAGTACAGGACAGTCTGTCATATGGCTTTTGTCCTTGGCCTCAATTTCATGGTCTAGTGAGCATGTTAAGTTTTAGTGATCATGTCATTTTCTCAGTAACTATAAGTGGTAGGTCAATGACATTTGGTATATAGGTTGGTGTTGGGTAGTACATGGCAGTCTGCTATATGGTTTTTGTCTGTGACCTTAATTTAAGAGTCCAATGAACTTGTTACGTTTTTGTGCTTAGTTTAGTTTCTCAGTAACTATAAGTGGTAGGTCAATGATATTTGGTATGTAGGTTGGTCTTGGATAGTACATAACAGTCTGTCATATGGCTTTTGTCCTTGACCTCAATTTCATGGTCTAGTGAGCATGTTAAGTTTAAGTGATTATGTCATTTTCTCAGTAACTATAACATGTATAAGTGTTAGGTCAATGATATTTGGTGTATAGGTTGGTCTTGGGTAGCACATGACAGTCTGCTATATGGCTTTTGTCTGTTACCTCAATTTCACGGTCTATTGCATGTTTGGTTTTTCAGTATCTATCAGTGGGCACTGATATTTTCGTTTTTGGTGATTCATGACAGTCTGCTCTATTGCTTTTGTCACTCACCCTTATTTGACAGTCTAGCAAATATGTTTAGTTTTCTGATTTAGTCAGTTTGAGAATTCACATCAATTTTGCGACCATGAAGGGACGGGCGAGACATAAATTTGGGTCCACACTTGTTATGCTTAAGTCCATTTCTCAATAAGCTTAATACATATCCACCAAAAAATGTCAGTCAGGTCAAAGGTCAAGGTCACTGAGTGAAAATTTGAAAACTTCAAAATTGCAGTTATTTTCCCAACCAGATGTCATAGGACCTTCATATATGGCCTGTATATTGATCATATAAAGCTGAACACCATAATGCAAATTTCATTAAGGTAAGGTCGAAGGTCAAGATCACAGAGGTAAAAAGGTCAAAATCTAGATTTTGCTTCTAGCTCTTTAATTGCAATTGCAAGAGGCTTGCAATTCTATATGTGAATGATCTAATGGAGCTTAGTACAAATATCTACTTAACTTTAATTTCTAGTGATTGCAATTTTAGCAATTATTTTGTATAGTAGACATGGTTGCTACCGGGGGCATAGTGTTTCACAAACACATCTTGTTTAGCGGTTAGTTTTAAAATTAAATTCAATAAAGAATAACCTCATAAAAGTCAGAAATGCGCAGTACTTTATATCTGAAAGAACCTTTATATAATGTTGTGATAACTTGTGCCCGATCCCATTGCTGTAAATATTTTGCGCAATAAAATATGTTTAATTCAAAATTCTGAAAGAACCCCTCATATTATTCTTTGATATGACTTACAAGTTACTGCAGTTATACTTATTCCATACTAGTTATGTAGTAAGGAGCTAAGGGAAATACTTTCAAAATCAAAGGTACAATGTACTGTCCTACATAGTACAAAAGCCTGACCACAAGTTGATCCCAGCTTACAAAAAGAGGGAAATGTTTCAGGTGAATGATTCAAGCTCGACCTCCTGAGCCTATAGTCTATATTGTGGCCATTTACAATTCCACAACTTTAGAGTACTACTGATGTACGAAAGCATCAAGTATACAGTCAATCCTTGGAAGTGAAGTAACATCGAAATATTTTTTTTTTTCAGGTTGACAAGATTATATGATGCCTCAACCAGTTGAAATATGCAGGGGACCAGAACATGCTGTTGAATTTTGCTGCTTTTGATGTTACAGTGTCTGAATAGACCAATCACCAACAACATGAACAAGTGAAACTGGTATTATTGAAATATGCATATACATGCATGATCATGATGATGCACATGAACAGACAAAAGTTGTAGTAAATTTCAATTTAGAAATAGACTTGAAAGACTACTTTATACATATGGACCAACAATTTATAGATACACGAGCCTTACTGATGAACAACGGCCGTATATAAATATACATTTCCTGAAACTTAACTTTCATTTTGTGAAATCCATGTTATAGCTGAACTATTGCAATACTGACAGAGAATGCAGTGTATTTGGATGTACATGAAGTTAATTCAGAAATTTTAATTAATTGCAACTGACTGTATTCAATTTTTAAGGCTGTTCTAGACATTTAATTTACTAGTTTCCGCTTCATTGTAGTTCATACATGTGCATCTAGTATAAAGAGATGCAGAAAAGAAGACAAGGTGATCTTATTATTAAATGGACATTGAAATCAAGAATTGAATATTTTTACTTATTTAGAATAGTTACAAAAATATCTGAGGAATTATACATGTAAGAAGAAAAAACATCATTAAATTCATTTATTTATATGATGTTAGATTTTTATGCCCCTCTTTGAATTTGGACATGTTGGAAGGGGCATATATAGATTTTCTATCTTCTTTCTGTCCGTACGTCCTGATTTTTATGCCCCGCCCACGAATGTGGAAGGGGCATATAGTGTTACACTTGTCTTCGTACGTCTGGTTAAGTTTTGCGTTAAAAACCATTTCTCAGAAACTGTAAGAGGTAGAACAATGATAATAGGTCAGTACATAGATCTTTGATAGTACTACATTGTACATACATGTAGTCCACTAGGTAGTTTGACTCTGACCTATATTTCATGCTTGAGTGACTCTGGTTAGTTTTGCGTTTAAGTCCATTTCTCAACAACTACACATTATAAGACAATGATGTTTCATCAAATTAATTGCCTTGATGAGTACTACACAAATCCTTGACAATTAGGTGGCTTTTACCTACATTTTACGCTTCAGTGACTTTGGTTCAGTTTTGAATTTCATTCCATTTCTCAACAACTACACATTATAGGACAATGATATTTCATCAAATTAATTGCCTTGATGAGTACTACCTAAATCATTGATAATTAGGTGGCTTTGACTTACATTTTATGCCTAGGTGACTTTGGTTAAGTTTTGCCTATAAGTTCAATTTTCGCAACAACTACACGTTATAGGACAATGATATTTCATCAAATTAATTGCCTTGGCGAGTATTGTCCACATCAATGACAATTAAGTGGCTTTGACTTACATTTTATGATTAGGGATCCTTTGCGATTAATCTTTTGCAGGGGCATCGGTGGCTTACAGACACATTCTCTTGTTAAGTTTTGTTTTTAGGTTCTTAACATGTTATTATATTTTAATGATATTACATCAGTACTGATAAATGCAGCTAAAGCCTTATAATAAGGAGCTCTACCCTTCTTGTATATTCATTTTATACGTTGGAACTCCACCCTTCTTACTCATTCATTTTAAACGTTGGTATATTTACAGGCAGTTAACATGGTTAATAATTACACCCCTGCTTTGAAGAAGAAGGGGTATACTATTTTACCGGTGCCGTCATTCAATCTGTCCTCTACCGTTTTCTTTGCAATGGTAAATGACAAAGTACCGAAGCCATAATTAATTAAATGTTTGTTTCCCCTTACCTGACCCTACCTAAAGATGTTGAGTAGGTAGGTAGGTAGGAAGGAATTTTTTTTGCAATTTTTACTCAAATATGGTAGGAAATTACTGTTCTTTATCCAAATAATAGTAAAAAAAAATTCACAAAAGTCAATAGCATTATTTGGGTAGGGCCATATTTTCACAGTCAGTAGCGTAAGGGGAAACAAACTAAATTTTAATTTTGGCCGGCACTGTAAATTTAGTTTCTGCATATGACTATTTCAACAACTTATGTCTCCCTTCAGTGCAGATAAAATCAAAACATTTTGGATGGACTATGAACCCAAAACTTGTTAATGATAGATCGTACAATCTTGAAATTTTGTCACACGTATGGATGTGCCATATTGTCACATGTATGGTTGTGCTATATTATCATGTGTATGGTTGTCAAATGCCTGTGATGGTTGTGCTATATTGTATAATAGCATTTTCAGACTTGTTGGGTTACTACTTCCTGTTTACTGACTTAGTCAATTTTTGACACTGGGATAGAGTAATTTTTTGTCAAGCTTTTCTCTGCAATTGTAAGGTAGTGACCATTTGATTTTGGGTGGGGACTTGGAAGGAACATCTGCAAAAAATCCAGGTTCAAAAATAGGTGAAAAAAAATTTTCAGGACAGGATCAGATAAGACTGAAAAATATAACCAGGATGAAATAAATAACCAAAATTACTGGCATGGAAAAAAAGACAGGATTACCACCAGTGACACAAAAGTAGTTGTGCTTAAAGATGTTCCTTCCTACCCCCCCCNGGTTGCTCAGTCTATATGATATTCGCTGCATGCGTACGTGTTTTCAAACCTATTTAGATATACAATTTTCAAATTATTCAAGGCCCCTCAAGGGGGCATACCAGGTGCGGATCCAGACAATTTAAAAAGGGGTGCCAATCAGAAATGTAGGGAAATTTCGCCCAGCGGAGCGAGGCACGAAAATTTTTAGGGTATTTTCTTACTAAAACACCAGGATATTCATTAAATTATACATGATTGTCCAGAAAAAAGGGGGTTCAAACTCCCAGGACCTCCCCACCCCTTTGGATCCGCCAATGCATGCATATATATTACAAGGATTACATTTACATTCAGTTGCACCTTTACGCTCATATGTTTCATATCTACCTATTACTGAGGACAAAACAACCTATAGGAAGGAAAACAAAAAATCTGGAGAAATGGAGAAAACAGCTATTATAAACATGATAGAAGTGGTTTAAGCACATTAATACCTTTATTGCAAAGTGTTAATATGGCAGTGAAAAAGGGAAGAAAATGATTTTCAGTAGAGTGGAATAATAACAATAAATAAGGGGTGTGAAGAATAAGAGAGTCTAATTAATAGACTAGAAAAACCCAAAACAATGTCAATTAAGTGGGTCACTTATATGACGAAATATTTCTGTTCATCCTATTTAGGCAGTTGTTTTTAAATTTTTAGTTTTACGAACCCTCCTACCTTATTTAAAAATTTGACCCCGAAATTGAAAAAAAAATATGCTACTGAAACATGTTGAATTTTATTCTTAATTTTTTTTCCCTACCCAACCAATATTTGGCCTATTACTCAATAAAATTCGACCTAAATTTTTCTGGAATTTTGATTTTTTATTTTTTTTTCTTCTTCCTACCCACCAACATGCACAATTAAAAATTTTAAAAAAAATGGCCTTACTCAGTAACTATTTAGATTCTCTTATCTCTGTCATTTTAATGTTTTGGGTTTTCATACAACAAAAGAACTTGGTGAAAGCAGCTCGAGCAGAAAGTCTGATGTCCTACTAGTAAAGCAAAAGGGGAAATTAAGTTCGAATCTTCATACTATTATTACAAATGATTTTTTTGTTTTTTATTTATTTATTTATTTATTTATTTATTTATTTATTATTGTAGCATAATATCTCTTCCATTCTTGTTTTCATATTGTGGATCCCAGTTAACAAGACCTGGAAGGAATATCAGTTATATTAGTCACAGACAATACTAAGCCCAAAATATATTTCATGCATATCTATTCACTTGTTCTGCACAGTGTTGTTCTGTCAATCAGAGGGGGTACAGCACCACATGGAAGCATTACTTGCACGAAATAATTTATGCACCCCCCAACCAATATAACGATACCAAGCAAATTTCTGCAACAATTTGGAAAAGAACATTTGTAAACTTATTGTGAAACGACATACAGTTTGAGAAAAGGTTCTGTACACTAATCTGACCACTGACGTTTACGTTTAAAAATGTTTGCATGCAGGAATGGATTCAAGGTATAAACCGTACGCGGAGAATTCCTGTCACCTATTGAAGACGAGCATATTTTCGCTATATTCCAACACAATCACATAAGAGCACAAATAAACAATTTTATTGGCGAGGATTTGCCCCATGGGTATTTGCGCAGTGATCCGTTTTCGAAACGATTCCCGTCCGATGTGACGTCAATTTTATATAATCGACATCTTCTTTGCGCTTATTTCACGTCCGCCAGAATCGCCCTCACCACACATGCAATTTGCACCCAAAAGAGCAGGGGCAAGCTGAATATTAATCTATTGAATTTTTATGTTTCTGGAAAGCATCAGTCATGAATTTATCAGAAATTGTTGTACGAAGAATGAAATCGACCATTTTCATGTTCAATAAGGCGGATTAGAAGGTCGTTTGGCAATATTTTCACCAATTTACTTAAAAAGTTGAAAATTTTCCGTATCAAAGGTAAATTTCGTACAGCACTTTTCTGATTAAGTGCTTTTCACCGATTACATTGGTATATTTACTTCAATTCTTAATGAGGCGCTTGCCCCTGCACTTTTGTGATTAGGGCACAAAACTGTACCACACTATAAACCGTCACGTGATCACTTTCGCTTTCACTTTGTTTTTTGGAAAGTTGAAATCGACGAACGAACGTTTCTCCTTTATCATAAAAGTCACTGTTTTATAGTTGCAAAACAAAACAAAGCATTAAAAGCCTGTGCAAATATGTATAGTTTACCCCTCGTAAAATACGATATTTTTATGATTTTACCTTAACCGCCCTGCGAATGTAAACTTTTTAAAATGCCAAAAGCTGCTAGTATTTTATTTCGAATATTCACCGTCAGCAATTTCTTATTTTGTAAACAATTGTGTTTATGTCTTTGTGTACATTTTATTTTTGTTTTTCAATAGCTTCTTCGTAATTCTGTTTGAAAAATGTTAAAAATGCTCTGTTTTTTATTTTGTTTTACATGCTTTATGTATTTAATGAGAGATTAAAGTTTAACCATATATTCAACTTAGGGGATAACCGTTTGATTCTGAGGGGGTCTGACATTTTTTTAGTTTTAAAATGGACATTCAGTCCCGAATAAAAGTTAAAAACAAATATTCTTGCAAATATCTTCTAGCACTCTGACTCTACATAGAGTATGGTAAAAAATTGAAAATGAAAAAATTCTGACTCTCAAATTTTCGGAAATAATGGACCGGCCATTTAACTTGAAAGCCGGGGGAACTATGATTTTCCCCCAAAAAAATTTTTGAAGTTGTTTTTATGTGAAACAAAATATTTTGGCTGCAATAACTATGAAAAAAATATTCTGAAGGAGGCTTTCTTCCTAAACTTTAATGCTAATCCTGATAAAAAAAATGTTGATACAAGTTGAAAAAAATATATATAAATATTCTGTCAAGAAAAAAAAACATATCGGTAATCCCCCTTTTCAAGTTAGAGTTGGTTCCTAAATATTCTGGCTTTGCCAAATGACAAACAGATTTGCCAGAACCCAACGTTCTGCAATATCTCATTTTTGTTTTCCCAGGTAACTTAACACCTTAAAACAAAGAACGGAGGGGGAAAACGTCAGTAACAAGAGGCGTATATTTAGGCTTTTGCAACTTGAAGTCCTTCAAAAAAAAATACTTAGTGTTACTTGGATAAATTAAAAAGCATTTAATGCTATCTCTGAATGCATTTCAATATCAACAGCACTTCAGTTCTTTGATTATATGTAGTTGTCGGTCCTTGAAGTGTAGGTGTACTGTACATTTCCGGTGTAGCAGACGCTTTGACAATTGACAATTTTCACAATTATTTGAGTATTATGATGCTTTAAAACGTAATGCCATTTGATTTGAAAGTTTTCAGTCAAATTTACACAATTATGGAAGCGTTAGAATTAACAGAAGCGATATCCTAATTTCAAGGTAAGACATTTTATCCTTGATAATTTCACCTTCTCTAATTTCTAGCAAATTTAACCAACGCCTGACCGATGTGATAAAAATGTTTCTCGTCACTAGTGAGAGAACAACTCGCGTGGAATTTCCCGCCAAATCTATTCGGAACACAAGCCTCGGTGTTTTACATTTTGTCATTAGAGAAAAAGTTTCTACAACTTAAACACGTTAATTATGAAATTTCTCACATCTTGTTAAATAAATTTTCAAATGTTTAAAAACTCGGCAAGCCTCGTTTTCAAACATTTGCAAAATTTATTTAACTCGATGTGAGAAATTTCATAATCAACTTAGTTCTCGTTATAGAAACTATATTTCACCGAGATGTTAGATGGATATATTCTAATAATGATTACATGCATGTGTGTTACCGAATGTATTTGTTGGCTAACATAGCAACTTGACGCCATCAGTCATGACATCTTCATTCGCCGTTTTTGTTGATTTAATTCTGCTTTATGCTATTTTTCACGTTTGTATCAATGCATATCGTTCCTCATGTAGTTGGCTTTATTTAGAACAAAAGTTAATTGAAAGGGAAAAAAGACACTTGGAATAAACAAGCCGATCGATTGGTTGAAATGACATTGACATTTTTAAATGATCGGGACGAACGCAAATTTAACATGTTCTGAAAAACACAATGAATCCTGGGAACCAGGTCGCCATGTTGGATGAATAGTCATGCGAGAGTCGGCGATGTTTGACGAAAGATTTGAACAGCTTCAAATGAAATCTATTTATAGCCACGATCTATTTATATCTATTTTTACAACGTTTCTACCATAAAGAGTGAGCTTCGCTCGCTTATAAATATTATACTGCTAATGATCCTTGCATTATGTTTTCAAGTAAATCTACTTAACACGATTTAAAAAAAAATATAACTTTACCTATAAACTACGATTTGTTGCTCAGTACTCTCATAAAGGTGGGACGATTTCTTCTGTTGTGTCCATGTAAAGACTACAAGGAGGTGTTTCAGTCAGTTTCAATCGTGGAAGTCATGGATTTCCTATGTTTGGGTTCTGGTGCTGTTGATTAAAAATTAATTTAAGAAATGGCCATACAGCTCATTAAAAATATTTTCAGTTGCAGTGAACATATGTGTAATGGTCTCATTTTCATTTATTCCATATCCTTTCGTAAAATAATCTTTACATTTAAAGAAAATTAACTGGATTTAAGTATGATATCCGAAATTAAATTTCAAACCGAAAAAAAATACTCTATTTTAAAAGGTAAAATAAGGATAGATTCCCACTTCTAGGTACTCAATTCATTTTTTTTATTGGTTGTTGGAAAAAAGTATACTGTCTGAAAAAGGTAGAAAAAATAATTTAAATTTTTCTTTTTTTTTATAAAAAATTATAAGATTGTCAAATGATTGATTGATTGAATTGTAAGAGTTTAACGTCCAGTGAGCAATATTTCAGACAAGAACAACTTAATCAATTCCAAAAAAAATGTAAGTAAAAGAAAAATCAAATAAAGGGGGGGGGGAAGGGACAAGCGGAGCAACGATTTTTCATTGCCACTGAAAAAGGGGAGAAATGGGTAGGGGCAGGAAATTTAGCCTTCTATACGACACCCGATGCGTCTGCACTCTTTAGAGAAAATACTAAATACCGAAGTTACTGTGAATTTAAATTCTGCATATGCGCATTTCGACAACTTATGTCTCTTCGGTGCAGATAAAATCTAAACGTTTGGAAGTCCATAAACTCAAAGATGTTTTAAACCACATGGAGAACAAATAACCAATATGATCTAAAGGTAAAGCCAAAAGTAGCTAAGGACAGAACTTTGTATGAGGGAGATACTCCTTAGTTTTCAATGAATTTACAAAATTTAGATATTGTAAGGTTCTAAATAGAATCAGCTTTCGGGTCAGCACCAAAGTACTGACTACTGGGCTGGTGAATACCCTCCAGGACTAACAGTCCACCAGCAGTGGCATCGACCCAGAGGTAACAAATGACTATATACCGAAGTTACTGTGAATTTGAATTCTGCATATGGGCATTTCGACAACTCGTGTCTCTTCAGTGCAGATAAAATCTAAACGTTTGGAAGTCCATAAACTCAAAGATGTTTAAAACCTGATAGAGAACAATTAACCAATATGATCTAAATGTAAAGCCAAAAGTAGCTAAGGACAGAGCTTTGTGTGAGGGAGATACTCCTCAGTTTTCAACGGTTTTCGATTTTTAGAGAAATAAAGGGGTCTATATACTGCATGGAGCGTAGCGTTTTTTCTCATAGTTTGGCTACAGTAGTTCGCGGTCAGGCTTTCCCTATTATGACCTGACTACCCCGCAAAGACGATGCATTCCCCTATCCACCACCTGAGGACGCGCCGGTCAGCTCTGTAGCCAGAGTCCCTGAAAACCAATTCAGGTGCCGGGATTACCAAATGTTTTAAAAATAAAAAACATTTTTCCTTCCCAATATTTTTTTAAAAACTTTTTTGGAATCATACATAAGATTAAATAATAGTGATGAAAGGTTGTTCTTTAATACTTCTTGAACGTTCACACTAAATAAATCATTTTCATAGTGAGTTGGAATTAAGTGATATCATGCAGCAGAGCTCATTCACAATTATACCCGTTGATCACAGATAATTTAATCCAATTAAATGGCTCTGAGCAGGTATGCTCTTAAGGATCCGAAGCATATCATTGCATCTTTCAATTGCTTTTAAACTATTAGTGTATAAAACTATCAACTAACATGTAAAAATAAACCTAAAAGTCTAAAATGAATACATCGTATTGAACAGAGTATCCGAAATTAAATATCAAACCGAAAAAAAAAAATTAATTTAATTTTAAGAGTAAAATGTGGATAGATTCCAACTTCTCAGTTGAAAAATCGGTACTCAATTCATTTGTTTCATGGGTTGTTTGAAAAACAGTGTGTGAAAAAAGGTTAAATAATTTAATCAACCCTTTTTAAACAAAAAAAAAAGATTACTTAACGCTTAACAAAAAATAGTCTGACATTTTTCCTTCAAACTATTTTTTTATGTAAACGTGTTTAGAATCATATGTAGAATTCAATAATAGTGATGATAAGTTAGTTCATTATTCATTTCTTTAATTAGTCCTGGAAAGTAAACACTAAATAAATCATTTCCAAGGCGATAAATGCAAAGGGACCAAAACTCTATTGATCTCAGTGATTTCAGACTTGCACAAAAATACGATTGATTAATTAGAGTTAAACGTCCAGTGAGCAATATTTGCTATATCAAGACGAAAACAACTTAAACAATTTAATACAATTATTATAGTAAAGAAGAAATTAATAAAGGTGGAAAAGACAACAGGGGCAACGATTGCAACTGGAAATGAGAAATTGGTAGGGACAGAAAATTAAGCCTCCTATACGAACCTCCGACCCCCAACCCCCGCCCCTTGAGTATAATTAGATTTTTTCCTCGGTTATTCCATAGATATGATATTTGGCAAACAAGATTGATTATGCATATCTTATTTAAGCAAATAATAATATGCATCAGTGCATGTAGCTATGGCAAACGAATAAACACATGTGCTTAATCTGCTATACCGACTCAGGAAGAACCGAAGTGAGTTGTAAAATGTTCTTTTACACATAAAAGAGGCGTGTGCATTTGAAATGAATGGCAGTAAGTAATTCTTTACAGCAAATATCTATAAATAATAGGGTACATGCGACATTGAATAGTTCAGAACAGTATCATGCAGCAGAGCACATTCACAATTATATCCGTCGATCACAAATAATTTAATCCAATTTGTATGGCTCTGAGCAAGCATGCTCTCAAGGACTCCATATGCAGATTTGAAGCCTATCATTGCATCATTCAAATGCTTATGAATTATAAGGGTATAAAAATATTAAACAACATGTACAAATATTCATAAAACTAGAAGTTTAAAATGAATACATCGTATTGGACATCTTCAAATACCCGACAGCTGGCAGTGTAAGGTGTTCCTGTCAAAGTGTTCTTCTGAGCACCAGACTGATCGTAAAGATATCAGTTCTGTAGTATAGGTTCATACCGTGAGTAAATCCTCTGCCTTTCCCGGAATACTTATTTTAGATTATTTCAGATGTTGAATAATACGTTTTATAAAATAAAAGTAGGTTCTCCATGTTACCTTGGGACATGTTTTGGAATATTACATCGAAAACCTACTATTATTGTTATTACTGCTCTGAATGTTTGTGCTGAAATTCGGATGTTAACTTAATATAATGAAATGAGTCAAGAATATGGAAATAAATAGTCATGTATTTCAACCTAAGCAAAAAAGACTGACAAAACCAGAACAGATGATGTCCATGTGTTCATTGGTTGGTTGCAGATGATTGCAAAAGGATACACTATTTTCAAATTTAATCTCTGTATTAAGTTTATATTAACAACATATTGATCTAAGGAATTTTCAGACTCAAACAAAAAAATCTGAATGATTAGTTAGTTTTAAAGTCCAGTGAGCAATAATTAGCTAATACATGACGAGAAAAAGTTAATCAGTTCAATATAAGTAAAAGAAGAAAGAAATCATGGTGGAAGAAACAACCGGGCTATTGAGTTTTGATTGCAACTGGAAATTGATCGACTGATTGATTAGTTAGAGTTTAACGTCCAATGAATAATATTTCACCTATATCAGGACGAGAACAAGTTAATCAATGTAGAAATTTGTAAGTAAAAGAAGAAAGAAATAAAGTTGGAAGGGACAACCGGGGTAACGACTTTTGATTGCCACTGGAAAATGGGAGAAATGGGTAGGGGCAAGAAATTTAGCCTTCCATACGACACCAAGTGCGTCTGCTCTCTTTAGAGAAATATAGAAGGGGTTTTTATACTGCGTGGAGCGTGGCACTTCTCCAAACAGTTTGGCTACAATGGTTCGCGGTAAGGCTTTCCGTATTATGACCCGACTACCCCGTATAAACAGGGCATTCCCCTATCCACCAACTGGGGACGCGCCCGGCAGGTCTGTAGCCGGAGCCCCTGAAAACCGATCCAGGTGCCGGGACTCTGTTAGGAAGACTCATACTCCAAGCTCAGATGAGGCTGCGGGCCTATTCATAAGCCGCGACCGCGCTCCGCGGAAACTAGAAATTGAAATGGGTTTAGGGAAGGAATGTAAGCCTGCTAAACGACCCCTCCTCCCCATGAGTGTAATTAAGGTTTTATTCTCGGTTAATCAATAGAACTGCAATATAGTACATGAACTTTTCATAGTATATAGAACAATAATATTTGAATAGAAAAAAAAGTTAACTTTGTAAATGATTTTAGCAATTTTTCTCAGTCAAGCTCAAAAGATCATTTTCCCGACAGAACAATTAGACAGTTAGAATAATTATACTGAAAAATATAAATAAAGGATGTTCGTTCATGTCGTAAAAAATGTTCGTTTTATATTGAATTCCCAAGCCACAAATTAAAAAACAAGATTTGTTTGTGAAACACTACATATGCCCAAGATTCTAGAGTAAAATATATGAAAATACCAAATTTTAACTTCTCTTTTGACCTCTATGACCTTGTCCTTTGACCTAAATGTTTTTGCATATTTATGTTCCTCTTGACTAGAGCGATACCTTTGTCAATTATTAAAAGTCTATCTTACAGAGTTCAAAAGTTGTTTATTACCATAGAAACACCCAATTCCTTTGTTATGAAACGGATAAGTCCTTTTTGGCCTCTTGTTATTGAAATTGTTTTTAATTGTTAAACGTACCTGTTTAAATATGCTATAAGAAACCTACATAAAAACACTGCATCAAGATCTGAAAAAAAAAATCAAAAATTCATTTTTCTCCATTTTGCCCCCTTTGGGCCTCTTGTTTCTCAAAAATAATTAACGCTACCTCAAATCTGTCGGCATACACCATTTTTTGCAATTTTACTAGCAATAACATAAAGCAAACCCGTCTCAATAGGGTATATAATAAGGTTTCTTTTGTCAATATTGGAAAACCGCCAATTAAAACCCCTTTTAACCTCTCTGACCTTGACCTTTGACCTGACCAGTTTTATAATTTATGTTCCTCTTGACTAGACCTATACACTTTCCAAAAGTCTTTCCTGCATAGTTCAAAAGTTACAGCCAAGGTTAAAGTATCGGACAAATAGACAGACAGACCGGACAAAAACAATATCCCCTAATCCTCGAATGGGGGCATAAAAAAACCATTGTATGTGTGTATTATTCATATGATTTCATTTGTCAGTTTTTCATATGTACAACACAAAATCTGAAACTGCAACAAAAAGCGATCGCCTAAACTTCATTTAAAACTTAAAAATAAGCTCTAACACGTTATCCAGACCTGGTTACGTATTTTAGCACGAAAAAGTAATCCAAAACGAATAAAAGCGTAGTTTTTGCCTTGAAAGAGTAGTTTGCCATGTGTATTTAGAAGAGGCGCCCATGTGCGGGTTACATTCATTTACGGACCCTACTCAAGTGTAAAATTAAACATACGCTTTTAAGTGCATTTCTTTTATGATTTCCAGTAAGCAATGTTTCCAAGTTTCAACTGCCACTTGAAAATGGGTAGGGACAGGAAATTAACCTTCGTAACAAACCTCCAGTGATTTCACTCGTAACGAGAAATATAGAAGGGGTCTAAATACTGCGAAAGACGTAGTTTTTTTTCATAATGACTGATTAACTCATAGTAATAGTTTTTATGCCCAGTAAGCACTATGTCACCTTTACCACGACGAAAGCAAGTTAAATCATTTCAAAAAATTATTTTCTAAAAAGAGAAATAATGGTGAAAGGGACGAGTTTTGATTCGAAAGGGGAAAATTGGAGAAATGGACAGGGACAGGAAAGTTAGCCTTCTCTACAACCCCCAATGAGCAAGTCTGTTATAATGAGGAATTTAGATGGAGTCTTTATACTGTATAGGATTTGGTGTTTCTCCACATAGTTTGGCTCCTATGGTTCGCTGTCAGGCTTTCCGTATTATGATGCGATCAACCTGCATAGACAAGTCATTTATCTTACCAACACATTTGAACGCGCACGGCAGAAATTAGCCGGAGCCCCTGAATTGACTACGAAAACAATCAATTCAATAAAATATAAATGAAATAAGAAAGAAATTAAGGTGGGATGACAACTGGGCAACAAAGTTTGAAAGTCGCTCAGAAATGGGTAGCGACAGGAAACTGGCAACAAGTTTTGAAAGTAACTAAGAAATTGGAAGGGACAGGGAATTTTGCCTTCCATGCAAATCCCGAATCTGCTCTAGAGGAGTCTATCTTAATACTGCATTCGGCTTGGTGTTTCTCTAGACATTTTGGTTGCAATGATTCGCGGTCAGGTTTTCCATATTAAGACATAACTACACAGCATACTCAGGGAATTCACTTATTCAACACTTGGGCACGTTCCCGGCAGCACTGTTAAGGAAGCCCCTGTGAAATTATTCTTCAGATGACCCCTGCAATACACACTAATTACAGTTTGGAATAATGTGGTCTTATTAAGTGTAATGCCTATCGTTAGGAATTACTTAATTATTTGCAACTTGTTTGCGTACTCTGTATAAAATAAAAGTACCAACATTTATGTGCTTGGCGGGATCACCTGGACCTTCTGGTACCTTAATATGTTCTCAGTAGCTCCATCTACACATTCATTCATTGATTGATGTTTTACTCCAACTGTTAAGTATATTAACTATTTAGAATAAGTATATAAAAATATCTATATAAAACCATATAGCTTTATACAAGTAAAACAAATGTGGAAAATGTTACAAACATGATTAAAGAAATTATGGTTTTAACTTACAATATTAGAAGTTAGAAACTATTTCAAAATTGATCTTTTTAAATCTTATTAAAATAAATTGATTGCTTTTAAAAATTGAACAATTTTGTCGCCAACGACGTTTATAAATAGGTTTTTAAGACAATCAGAAGAGTAGAAATTACGCCTGATATCGGCAACATCAAGACAGTCAATTAAAACATGTTGAATTGTATAAGGACAATTGTATGGATTACATGGAGTCAGGTCGATCATCACTGTTGAGAATAAAACTATGTGTTGTTCTAGTGTGTCCAATACGACGTCGGTTTAACACTACCAGTTCCCTACGGTTTTACCACAGGAACCGACCTGTTTACCGACGTCTGACTTTTCCATGCAGTTTATTTATTTGCTTATCCCATTTGACCTGAAACAACTTTGAAATGTATTTAACGATCAAAGTCTTCATGTCAGTGCAAGGCACTTGACAATCCGCCATCTCGTCGTCTAGTGCATCCTTGGCCATCTACAGAGCTGCCGGGCGCTTCCCCTGATGGTGGAGAAGGAAATGCCTGATCTACACCGGGTAGTCGGGACAAAATACGGAATGAAATACCTCGAATTGCTGAAGACAAACAAAATTTCTATTTGGAATTTTATCATCCTTAAAATATTTAATAACAGCAATAACAAATGCATCGTGTTTTTTACAGAAACATGTCACAAGAATTACTGATTTTCCGTCACACTATACATGTATATTTGCGTAGGACAAATCGGTAGTGCCTACAATTTATTTGTACCAACTCTTGCAAGGGAAATAGATCATGTTCATTGCATTACACAAACAACCTTTATATTTACTTCCATTGATAAATTAGTTATAAAGTTTTACGTCAATTGAGCAGTATTTCAAGCTTTACGACGACGACAAAAAAATAATCAATTAATTTTATTATACGAAAAAAGAGGAATAATAAAAGTGGTTGGAGCTCATTGTTGAAATCCTCATGGTGACTTTAAGGTGAAGAACAACAATAAAATAGGTGTTCCTTTGCTTGTTTTTGCCATGTATTTGTAGAGACTTTGTCTCATGTACATTTACTCCATATCCTTTCACTCACCATTTGGAACAACAACGATTTTAAATCGCCATAAATGATTAAAATGGACTAAAAGGGAATTTAGCGATCTATATGTCCCATAGCGAGTCTGCTTTATTACCCAGAAATAAAGAAGGGATCTTTAAACTATATGGACCATGGCGTTTCTGTACACTGCTTGTGCACAATGGTTCGTGGCCAGGCTTTCCATGACCTGACTACCCCGTGCAGACAGGAATCCTTTAACGATTGATTTTTAGTTAAAGTTTGACGTCCAGTGAGCAATATTTCAGCTATATCAGGACGAGAACGAGTTAATCAATAAAAAATATAAGTAAAAGAATAAAGAAATACAATACCCAGTGACTCTGCTCTCCTTAGAAATTTTACAAAAGGATATAGAGTAAATGAACACGAGACCATAACACACATGTTTACTCAAACTGCAATAATTTTAATGAGCTATATGGCCATTTCGGAAATTAATTCCTCATCAGCAGCACTAGAACCAAAACAAATGAAATCTATTATTTCCAAAAAAAATGTTTAAAATGCATAAAACCAAACGAAATTCGAATAATCACTAATATCAAATATTGCTAAGGACAAAACTACGATAAAGGGAGTTAATAATTAGGGTTTAGAATTTACATAAATTTAGATAATGGTAATTGAAGAAAGTGTACACATGAGATATTATCTCATGTGCAAGTACACCATATCTAAGAAAAATAAAGAGCATACATCTCTACCACGGGGAATTGTTTTACCAACTCCACAATGCAATAAAAGACAAACTCCTGTATTAAATATTTTACGAAAGGATATGGAGTAAATGAACACGAGACCATAACACACATGTTTACTCAAACTGCAATAATCTTAATGAGCTATATGGCCATTTCGGAAATTAATTCCTCACCAGCAGCACTATAATTCAAACAAAGGAAATCTATAATTTCAAAGAAAAAAAATGTTTAAAATGCATAAAACCAAACGAAATCCAAATAATCAGTAGTATTAAATATTGCTAAGGACAAAACTACGATGTAGGGAGTTAATCATTAGGGTTTAGAATTTACATAAATTTAGATAATGGTAATTGAAGAAAGTGTACACATGAGATATTATCTCATGTGCAAGTACACCATATCTAAGAAAAATAAAGAGCATACATCTCTACCACGGGGAATTGTTTTACAAACTCCACACTGCAATAAAAGACAAACTCCTGTATTAAATATTTTACGAAAGGATATGGAGTAAATGAACACGAGACCATAACACACATGTTTACTCAAACTGCAATAATCTTAATGAGCTATATGGCCATTTCGGAAATTAATTCCTCACCAGCAGCAGTAGAACCCAAACAAAGTCTTAATACTACATGGAGAGTGGTGTTTCTCCTAACAGTTTGGCTACAAAGGTTTGCGGTCAGGCTTTCTATACTATTACCTGACCACCCCACAAAGATAGTACATTCCCCTATCCTCAAAATCGGGACGCGCCCGACAGCTCTGTAGCCGGAGCTCCTGAAAACCGATTTAGATGCGGTGAATCCTTTAACGGCAACTTTCGGATGCGTCCGGTCAGTTTTGGTGCGCAGAGCCACTGTAGCAATCTAGGTATCGGGCATTTACTGTAAAATCCTATTCTTACATAAGCATTTCCAGAATTTATGCTTTTAACTACATGTATAAAACAATGTCTAGACAATGGACCAAACCCTGTTTTGATACTAATGATGGCTTATAGGATTTTCATATTTTCTGAAATTGCTCTTAATATAACATGAACACTTTCCAATTCAATCAAAATAAGTTGGTATCGCTTACAGCACTATAATGGATACCAGTTTTGCTTCTTTTGTTCTTCAAAAAGAGTGTTTGCCGAATATCACCACCTGAACTTCACAAAATATTCCTTGACGATGGTTTAGCGGTAGTGTCAATAAGAAGGCAAAACCTAGAGTTTAACATATTGGGGATATGTATAAATTTTTTAGATCACCTGGCCTAAAAGGCCATGTAAGCTTTTGCCATCACTATGCGTCGTCCACCCGTCTGTCTGTCAACAATTTCAAAATTTGTCTCTTCCAAACTACTTGGCCAAATGTAAACAAACAGCCTGAATCATTACCAGAGTATGGCTTCTCAAAATTGTGTTCGATTAGGCAGCAATACAAATATCATGGCCGCCGTCGCTAAAAATAGAGCAAAGGGGTAAATTGCAGTTTTTGGCCAATAACTCGATACAGTTATCAAAAATCTGTTAGAGGGTTCAAATGATTAGCATGGTAAGATTTACCTACCGTGCAATTCTGAAGAAAATCTGACAATCACTGGCCTGAACTCAGAATTGTTTGAAGATGTTCTTTATCCTACTTGTTTATTGAGTAAAAAGATACTTTTAGAGGATTGTTCAATAAGCTTCGGCTAATCTAACATTTCCTCCAGAAACTTTGGTTTGACGATGACTATGACGATTTATATCTTGTGGATGTGGGTTAAAAGGAGAGCCTTAATGCAAAACATTGTAGACAATAAGGAGAAGAAATGTCATGCTCCCTGTAGTATAACGATCCATCTTGTAGTATTCGAAAAACAAAAGACTCATCATGGTTGTATAAAAGGCTAAACTTACTTCTCTTACACATTTTGTTCCTATTTCAGTGACAGTAAAAAATCTACTAACCGTCATCCTACCAACTCTTTCTTCTCTTTAATTTTTACTTAATTATCTTTGTATTTTGACAAAGCTTCTGAATTGGTCTGTGGATTGATTAATTGATTAAATATTGTTTAACGTCTATTGAGGAATATTTCAGCTATATCAAGACGAGAACAAGTTCGTTAATAAATAATCACTTTTGGGTATGGAAAGGGTCATGGGACGGGAAATTCTGACTGCCACTAGAAAAGTAGGGTGAAATCGAAAGGGGCGGGGGAATTTAGCCTTGTAGTCGATCACCTACGGACCACTCAATAAGAGCTTGCTACAAGGGTTCTTTAACGTGCAGGAAGCGTGGCATTTCTTCCAACACGTGGACCTGATTCGAAAGATGGGTTGTGTATTTATTAATCCCACACAACCATGGAATGGGTCCTATTTCTATATCCCGGGGTTCCCTCGGGGTCAGCCCCGTTTAGGAGGTGTCATACCCCGCAAGCCGGAGATACTAGGTCCTATTTCTATGCCCCTTGGTTCCCTCCGGGGAATTGGTCTGTGGGGGAAAATCTATTTTAAACAATTAGTCATGTTTCGTTGACCCATGGCACTAAATACTAGTTTGGCCATTTAATATTTTAGGTCTACTATACCCTTACCACAGGTAAAATTAAGTTCAGTTGGTTTGAATATATTCTGATCAGATGTTTTTGCTCTCATCAATTACAATTAGTTTATTATTTAAGAGTATATGGATGAGGTAATATAGAGAGGCTAATTCTATTAATCATCTGGTTTTTGACATTAAACTTCTTTTTGTATTTCAATGACATTATTTCGGTTCCTGTTTTTATACCCCGCCACACGAGGCGAGGTATTATGTGATGCCCTCAGTCGTGTGTCCGTCCGTTCGTCTATCCGTTTCCCGAGGATTTCCGACTGATAACTTGTGAACGAAATAACACAAGGTCTTCAAACTTTGTATGCAAATTGTTTACAACAAAACTCAGCGCAAACTTAATTTGGGGCTCAGAGGTCCAAGGGGCTCTGTAGTTATGCCCCTTGAAACTTGCAAATTTTAGAGCTTTGTACTCATAACTTGTAAATGAAATAACATACTGTCTTCAAATAACATACTGTCTTCAAACTTGGTATGTAGATACTTTACCACAAAACACAAACCAAGTATAGTTTTGGTACACATAGCTCTGGAGTTATGCCCCTTTTAACTTAGAAATTTTGTGAAATTTTAAATACAAGATATATCGGAAAAAATATCCTAAAACAAATGCCAGAAACACAATCCCAACAATGTTTGATGACTTATGGTTATTGCAAGCTCTTGTTGGTTTGCGTATATCCCTCGGAAAATAATATTTGTTAAGACAGAGTTCTTAATTGAGATTCAGGAGTTTTGGTACCAATATCAATATCAATAACAATAATGATAAATCAGTTGCAATAGCTACTGGTAAAAAATTCATTCCAAGCAACCTTTTGAAGGTCATTGCAACAGTGTTCATTTAAATTCCACACCTTACAAACAAACCTTATATAAAGACATACAAAAAAGTGTCGGCTTGAAGGGAATGAGAATCCATTTACATTTTCCAGACTGTTGCAGATCGTTTCGTGGTAGATGATTATTAGAGAAAACAGACAGGGAATATTTCCATATCTAAACTAGGTGTAATTATTGAATGTCCTATAGTCTGAAAAGGTCACTCGATAACCATCAACACATTTGCAAGGTTAAAGCAGCTGACATCATCTAATACTTTGAGATGAACCATTCTTTCAAATTGAATATAGAACAAAACTTAAGAACTTAATTCACGTTTGACATAAGGTTTTCTAATTATTAGATGTACTCTCAATCTATATATTTCCGCATTTCAGAGTCAGTATGTAGTCCACGGAAACCCTAAAGGTAGCCTCACTATTTAAAATATCGACTTCAAACAGAGTACCACGGACCGTCCGTGTATCCCTGTAAAAGGTGGATAGACAGCCAAAACCTTCAATTTTTAGCAGTGCTTCAAACAGGTCGCCTCGGATTTCAATTTTTGGATTTATTATTCATTTAAGATAAGTTACTTTAAAACAGTGTTTTACTATGGGAAAGAAAAAGCCCGATAAGACACGTAAAACTTAAATTATGGTCTATGGCCATGTTTTGCTTAGTGACATAAACGACTCTGAAAATGACCTGAAAATGTCTCTTCTAGCTGTTATAATACTTTGCCTTTAAATACTGATACGAGTTCTTAAAGTTCAGCTCGTTTCAGTGATGTAATTACTAGTTCTAGTATGAGTTATGTTATTTATGAGGCAGTCCCCTCTATAATGCAAGGGGCCCCTGCACTTTCACATCCGGTTTAATGACCACTTCAAATATCACTAGACCTACTCGTACCCCTGATAATTTATCCAGTACACAAGCATGTCCTGTAAGTAAAGCGGTACAATTCAATTGTTTGGTATCGGTAATTAACCCAGGAAGTTCAGGTTGAAAGGAGGAACCTAGAATCCCCCCCCCCTCCCCAGTGTGACATTGGCAAGAAGGGAACGTCCAATGTCCCCACTTATTAACTTATTAACTAATTAACAATGTCGGCTTATACGAGTAAGCTTCAATTTTACAATTCTAGTTTTATCTCTATGCCAGGACTGGAGGACCGGGAAATGCCTCCAACTCAAGAAATTCATGTAACTAGGAACAAGTAAGGTGAAAATGAGGAAGAAAGAACACAATTCCTTTGGCCTAAGACCGCAGATGAGAATTTTACTAGTTTGCATGTAAGTTGTAGAGAACGTAGTTTTGACAATGCTTTCAATGGCAATAATTGGCAATATCTATTTAAGTTGCAAATGAATGATTTCGAAAATTTGTTAGAATGGTGGGAAGAAAGTAAAGTTAGAATTAAACATTTGACGATAGAAATTTCCAAAAAATTAAAAATATCTGACAAACAAATAAGGGAATGGGAGAAAAAACTAGAAATATTAATGCAGAATGGTCCGGACAGACAGGATGAAATTAATATATTGGAAAATAATATTAAGGATTACTATGGTAAAAAAGCCGAGGCCGCAAGAATACGATCTAGAGCTGATTGGTATGAAAAGGGGGAAAAATCAACAAAATACTTTTTTAATCTAGAGAAAAAACGGGCGTTTGAGAAACTTTGGACGAGGGTGAAAACATCGAATGGACAATATAAGGAGGATATTTGGTCTATTTTAGGGGAACAAACTGATTACTTTGAAAGATTATTTACATCAGAGGGATGGGATAGGGACGCCGCGGAAGAGTTCTTGCAAAATATAGAAAACCGTGTAAGTGAAGGGGATAGGAATTTATGTGACCAAGAAATAACGATGGAGGAACTGACCAAAGCTGTAAACAAACTTAAAGAAGAAAAATCACCCGGGGAGGACGGAATAGTTAGTGAATTTCATAAAGTGTATTGATATCTTATCGGAGATGACTTTATATCTGTGGTAAGAGAAATTTTTTAATAATCATATACTTTGTAGTTCACAATATATTGGAGTAATTACGTTTCTTTTTAAATCGGGAAACGGGAAGATATTAAAAATTGGCGCCCAATTACTCTGCTGAATTCAGATTATAAAATTATTTCAAAAGTGTAAGCGGAAAGACTAAAATGTGTATTGCCGAATATAATAGATACGGACCAGAAAGGATTTGTCAAGGGTAGAAACATATTTCAGGGTAATAGATTGCTCCAGACATTATGGATTACTGATATGGAAGACGAAGAGGGAGCAATTATTTTTCTTGATCAGCAAAAAACTTTCGATAGGGTTGAATGGGGATGGGTATATCAATGTCTGAAAATTTTTGGATTTGAAGATAAATTCATAGGATGGGTAAAAATGCTTTTTAAGAATTTCAAAACCTGTGTTCAGACAAATGGATTTACTTCAAAACTTGTAAATCTTACTCGATCAATCCACCAGGGGTTTCCAATTGCACCGATGTTGTACATACTGCGCAAGCGGAGCCACTAGCGGCATCAATAAGACTTAACTCAAATAAAGAAGGGATACAACTTCCATCTCGGGTAGGGGAGGGTTTGGATGCAAAATTGAACATGTTCGCGGATGATACACAACTTCTAAATAAAACTGAAGGGTCTATTGAAGAAACGTTTAAGGTAATTAAAATTTACGAAATCAGGGGCAAAAATGAACATGAAAAAAACTGTGGGGATGTATTAAGGAAGATGACGAAACAAGAAACCAATTTTTAAAAAAATCAAGTGGCCGAAAACAACCAGTGAAAGCTTTAGGGGTTATGCATGGATATGGGGTAGACTTGGATAAAATTTGGTTGGAAAAAAATTAACAAAATTAAATCGTGTATGGCTGTCTGGAAGTCGAGAGATCTGACATTTGATGGGAAAGTTTTAATTATTACATCGTTTGTATTATCGACGATAGGTTCGAAATTGAAATGCGTGGAATACCGGATAAATATGAACGTGAAATAAATAAATAATTTTGGGATTTTGTATGGGATGGGAAAAACAAAGCAGATTTCTCGTGAAGTCTGTTGCCAGCCAAAATCGAAAGGAGGTATGGGAATGACTAATATGAAATATTTTATAAAATCGAAAAATATTAAAAGTATGCATTGTTTAATCAATTCGGAGCGAGATAAGTGGAATGCCATAGGTAAATTTTGGCTTACATCACATGATGAAAAATTTGATATTAATTTTTTCTTGTGCACATGTTCAAACACTGAGGGACTAGACAACGTACGTCTCCCTTATTATTATCGAAATCTTTTGGATTCTTGGACAGAATTTCAAAAACTTCAAAAATTTTCAACTAAAACCGAAATTCTTGAACAAAATTTATTCGGAAATTCTAAAATTAGATTCAATGGTAATGTTTTGTTTTATGCTAATTTTTCGAAAAGCGGGATTAAAAAGGTTAAAGATGTTTGGAATATACATGCCAATTCATTAAAAAATACAGGGGAAATATTTAATAAGCTATCACATAAAAGGAATTGGATATCGCAATATAGTCGAATTAAATCAGCCTTTACGCAAGATATGATAAATAAACTCAAGTCAGATAATGTAACTATTAAGTCGAGTACACCGTTTATTATTAAAAACAATTTACAATTTGTTAGGAATAAAACTGGTGTTGTAATGGAAACAGTGTATATAAAGTTAAAAGATATCCAGTGTTTTTATGGAACTCTGTAATTCAAAACTGTCAGAACAAATGGGAATTATATTTAATTATGAATTTAATTGGGAAAACATTTTGGTTAATTTAAATAAAAACTTTGGGAATAGGAAGGCAAAACAACTTCAGTTTAAGATTATTCACAATATAGTCTACACTGAAGAATTACTACAAAAAATGAGAAAATCGAATGGTGCTTGTCATTTTTGTGGAGAAAGGGAAACTTTATTGCACCCTTTTGTAAAATGTAAATTAATTGATGAAGTTTGGTCTGATATTTTTCAAAAATTCAACACAGTCTGCGATAGCAGAGAACTTGATTATTTTCA
>MJUU01059410.1:82510-100705 GCA_002080025.1 Modiolus philippinarum | reverse complement strand
CCCCCCCCCCCCCCGAAAATCAAATAATCCGTGACTAACCAAGGATTTCTTCAACGAGTGCCACATTCCTCAATCTAAGAAATGTCTCTTTGTTGGTGTTTTGACAAATATTTCAATCTTGAACATTTTCACGAAGACATGATTGGTAGTAGAAAAAAAAGAAAAGAAAAAGATTACTAAATCATTGATGTGAAAGACTGATGAAAAACAAAAATATAGACTTGTATTGGTAAGAGAGCTGAGAGGATTACAAATCTTAACTTATTTGGTAATGATACTAAATACAGCAAATTAGGCCACATCAAATTAATTACCCCGAGGGTCCCGGGATATAGAAATAGGACCCATTCCGTGGTTGTGCGGGATTAATAAATACACAACCCATCTTTCGGATGGGATGTAAACTCAGGTCCACGTGTTGGAAGAAATGCCACGCTTCCTGCACGTTAAAGAACCCTTGTAGCAAGCTCTTTTTTGGGTGGTCCGTAGGTGATCGGCTACAAGGCTAAATTCNCCGCCCTTGACGATTTCACCCTACTTTTCCAGTGGCAGTCAGAATTTCCCGTCCAATGGCCCTTTCCATACCCCAAAATGATTATTTATTAACAAACTTGTTCTCGTCTTGATATAGCTGAAATATTGCTGAGTAGACGTTAAACAATATTCAATCAATCAATCAATCAATCAATCAAATTAATTAATAGATTTTCAGTTTGTGTAGGGCCTGGGGTTCACACTGCCCGTGCTTTAGTTTTGTGGCGCTCTTGTTCAGTTTTTTTAGTTGTTTTGTCTGTCATACTGTTTCAATTCGTGTTGCTGTGAAGTGCCGTGATTTTGGATTTATGATTTTAGAATTTCCCCTTTCCTCGTTCTTGCGTCGGTATTCCTTTGCCGAAGTATCATCCCCATCCGCCCCATTTTTTTCTAAGCTCAGTTTTTTTTCAATTATACAGAAAATTTCTTTAAATTCCTATCAGTTTTTTTAGTAAAAATCAGTAAAAAACAAAATATAAAACCCTCCCACCCATCCCAGATTTTTTTGTTACAGGTAAATGTGAATCTACAAATTAACTTAATAGGGCCTGAGTTATATTCACGTGAGACATGCAGTCTCACGTCAATATAAAAATTTTCTTAGAGAGTTTTTTCAAAGCTTAAAAGCTTGAATGTGGATAGCTTTCAGTTTGCATATATGTCTGTTTTTCATTGCTATGTCGTTTCCATAAGAATAGTCACGAAATGCTGTAATCAACGAGTCGAGAATGATTGCCGACTCGACAGTCACTGTTGTTTCTAATAGAGTGAATATGTTCTATAAAACGGTCAGTGCGTTTCTTCAATATACAATTTGCCACAGCGTGCGAATGAATAGAATAGACAAGGCCTCGGTTTGGCTGGCGAAGTTGTGATGGAAAATGAAGGCATTGCCTGGTCCCTGTAGTTAAGTAACAAAAAAAAACGAAGTTATTGTAAAACTACTTTCTGCATATGGTCATTTTGACAACTTATGTCTCATCAGTGCAGATAAAATCAAAACATTGGAAATTCAGGAATCGACAGTTCAATTGGTTTTTCATATAAAAGGACATGCATTAAAATTTTGGCCCTTTTCACATTCTTGTCCCCCTGTTGTCAGTTCTTTCTTGGATTTGCATGCGCAGTTGACTATATTTGCCTTACACTTATCTCCCTTGTACTTTCGATATCTACATATAAAAAGTTTTATCGGCAATATGTACATTTTCTCTTTGATCTTACAGACTGATATTGTCAGTATCTCCGTACTGACCTGATACAAAAAAATATCAGGCAATGACTTCATGAAATTGACATCATGACTCTTACGACGTTGCCGAAAAAACAATAATGGTAGTTTTGAAGGTCTCGACAGAAAATATCACTAGTATCACAGCTCGTCCTATCGGACTCGCCGCGATACGGTGATATTGTCTGTCTCGACCTTCAAAACAACCATTATTCTATATTTCTCTATTGACATATAATGACATGATCACATTTCTTCTTGAAAAAATGGGTCTTGACAACTTAAAATGCATTTGTTACAAAACTAGCTACGTGGCGATACTTTTGAAAAAAAAAAGCAAATGACAGCCTTCAGTGTTGGCGCCGATATTGGAATTTATTTGGATAGCTTATACGTTAAAAATCATTTACATAATTATAGCACTTCATTCATTATTGTTTTGATTACACGCTTAGCCAAAAAACAACCAAATTTCTTGAAAATTACTACACACTTAAAAATACCTTTTTGGCCATTATTCATAAAACAATGCACATGACGCCAATTTGATTACCAAATGTATATATCTAGTCATTGAATTTTATGAAGTAATCTTTATTTCAAAGCATTACAAAGTTTTCAATGACTTCTTATGAAATTTTGAACGATTTTGATTCATTTACTTTTACTTGGTCCAAATTGGAGTTCTACAAGTGACGCTTTTGACCCCAAATTTCGTACAGTTTAGACAAGTTTTTAATGTTTACGACACAACCCTCTGTTAGATAACATTTCAACCTTTCATATGAGCCAATAAAATTCCGTGAGACTTTTAGGTCATTTAAAATTTATAAAATGACTTGCCTATTCTTAGTGTGTCCGATGTTGCCATCGTCCATGGATTATTCGTTCTTTTGATTGACGGTTCGGTTCTCACTTACTTTATTTTTGACAAAGAAAAAAAATGCAGCCTTTACATTGTAAAAGTAATTATTCCCCCGCTTAGCGAATGCGGGGGAATATGTAATGCAGTCCGTCCGTATGTGTGTAGTGCTCCCCGATAGCTCTTGAACTATAAGAGGTAGAAATTTAAAACTCGGCACCATACTAGAGTATGATCTGTATTAGCGCGCTAGGGGTTCGGAGTTTCTGTCAAGTGCCCTAGGGGCAAATTATGGGCGAAAACGAATTTTCCCGATATCCAATAATCGAAGAAATCTCCTAGGCTATTTGGGCTAGAAAGTTGAAACCCGGGAATCGACTCGCATTTTATGTGGCAACATCACAGAGGGCGTCGGAATTTTCGTATGACCCCTCAGGGCATTGCCTCTAGGGGGTCCAAAACTGTTTTTTTTTTTTTTTTTTTTTTTTTTGGGGGGGGGGTATAAGAAACACCATTTGTCTGTGCCGAAGTTTTCGGAATTTTTAAATTTGCCCTCAGGGCGGAATAATGAGCGAAATTGTATTATGAGTTATCCACTAATATGCGAAATCTTCTGAAGTATTTAGGTTAGGACACCGAAACTTTCTACATGAGTTCCATTATGTTTTATCTAATTTGCGAATGATAGCGGACATTTAGTATAACCCCTGGGGGCATGCCCTTAAGGGACCAAAAAAACGTCAAACAATAAGTACTCAGCATATGATTGGAACTTTATGTATAATTTTCATTTCAAGGTTTACATTTTCATGAGGAATTACATGAATTGCTTTTGGAATCCAAGATAAGAATTTATAGTTTTGGCTTCGGTGCCAAATTTGGTAAATTTCCTGAAAATGTCAAAGACCAAAATTTTTTGAAATTCTAACATGAAATCATATAATTAAGCAACTCTTTAATGTCATCAGCTAGTATGAACACTTAAATTTCAAAAATATGATTCTTATATTGCTAAATTTCATGAAACTGCCAAAGACCCATTACTTTTTAGAATTTTACCTAGCAACCATATCTTTTTTGGTGCCTTATTTTATCAGTGATCATTTTCAATAGTCAGATTGCAAAAAAACTTTGATTATTATTTTGGTAAATTTCCTTAATATCTTAAAGACCTGTTATTTTTTGGAATTCTACCTAGTAACCATATATTTTTCCATTCCTAACAGTAATGATGATCATTTTCAAAAGTAAAATTGCAAAAAAAAAATTGATTCTAATTTTGGTAAACTTCCTAAAACTCCCAAAGACTGGTTATTTTCCGGAATTCCACCTAGCAACCATATCTTTTTCAATTCCTAACAGCAATAATAATAATTTTCAATAGTCAGATTGCAAAAAACTTTGATTCTTATTTTGGTAAATTTCCTGAAAGTCTCTATAACCTGTTATTATTATTATTATTTTTTTTGAATTCTTCGTAGCAATCATATCTTTTTCAATTCCTTACAGTAATGATGATCATTTTCAATAGTGAGATTGCAAAAAACTTTGATTCTTATTTTGGTAAATTTCTTGAAAGTCTTTAAGACCTGTAATTTTTTGGAATTCTACCTAGCAACCACATCTTTCTCAATTCCTAACAGTAATGATAATAATTTTCACTAGTCAGATAGCAAAAAACTTTCATTCTTATTTTGGTAAATTTCCTGAAACTCTCTAAGACCGCTTATTTTTGGAATTCTTCGTAGCAACCATATCTTTTTCAATTCCTTACATTAAGAATCATTGTTTTCAATAGAAAGACTGCAAAAATCTTTGATTCTTATTTTGGTAAATTTCCTAAAAGTCTTAAAGACCTGTTATTTTTTTGGAATTCTACCTAGCAACGATATCTTTTTTCAATTTCTAACAGTAATGATGATCATTTTCAAAAGTCAGATTGCAAAAAACTTTAATTTTAAATTAAATTTTTATTAATGATTCCTATATATACATTTTTAAGTGTTGGTCCAAAAAGGTAAGCGGGAGGTTTGCAATCTATTATTCACCTTTTTTCATTGTTTATATTTTATCCATATAGAAAGGTACCTGACCTAGCTTTTCTACGAGCTCAATTTAGGGAGCTGACCGGGCGTGTCGCCATGTTGAAGATAGGGAAATTTCTGAGCGATGTGGATTGTAGGTAAACCATGTCGTGATCTATTGTGATAATTATCTTGTGACCTTTGTATAATTATTAAGATCTTTTATTTATTATTCGAAAATGAGCAAACTCCTTGTGGTCGTATGAAAGGTTTAGTTTCCCGTCGTTACTCATTTTTCCTTTTCCAGTCTAAGCCGTCCGGCTAACCTTGTCATTCCTTATTTTTATATATCCTGTTCTTGTCCTGATATAGCAGAAATAACGTTCAGTGGACGTTAAACTATAATCAATCAACACGTTTTACATGAAGTACGTACTGTTCGATATTGTGTTGAGGCAATAAATTCAAGGGTTTAAACATTTTAAATTATGTCCATTTTAATATAGTTACTGCAATAGAATTTAAAAATTTATTTCTTATTAATTAAGGGCTGGTTCTAATTATTATCTGGTTTATGAAATGAAAATGAAATCAGAATGCTATGTCATGCTTTCTGTTGCTGTATCTGATATTGTATTTTTCTTCCAAAAGAAAATATATCGATAGACACAATTAATCCCACGACAAATGTCAGAAACACGATTCCCACAATACCAATCCGTTCTGATGACTTGCGGTTATCCCAAGCACTTGTTCGTTTGCGTTTATTCCTTGATAAATAATATTTGTCGAGAATGAGTTCTTCCCTAAGTTTCTGAAGTTTTGGTGCCAATATCTTTTCTAATTCAGTCCTTGTATCATTCTGGACGTATCTTATATGGCTGTCACAGGTGCATTCACATAATTCCGTATCTTCTATAAATAGACAAAGTCATAAGGTAGTTTTATTCTTTCTTATTCACAACTTAAAATATATTCAAGCTTAAAATAAGAACAAAACTAGAGTTATTATTTTTTTCACGATTTAAAGAAACTCCGTCTTAAAGTGAAACGAAAAACGTAGAAATTCTTACAAGAATGAAAGATATTATCATCATTGATTTTAATTGGATGTAAGTAACTCCACATTATTTATTGCTCTCCATGTTTTAAATACAGAAAACGACTCGTCGCCAGAAAACTTTTCTGCAACAGTAAAATCTCACATTTACCCCCTGAAGATTTAATTTATAATTTGTCAAGTCAATTTCTATGGAAACCATAAAAAACAAATTTAGAGCAATTTCAATAGAAGGTATCCAAGTGTTCACAGGTTCACTCCCTTATTTGCAGTGACTTCCTTGCTAGAGCTCAGTTGCTTACAAGTAGACTACTTAAGCAAGGGTACGTTACAAACAACTTAAAGTCATCACTACAGAAGTTTTTCGGTCGACATCACGATCTTGTGGATCACTATGGGCTATGTTTCCCAGATGATAATAGATCTTTCCCTCTACAACTAAAGTTTGTTTGTTCTCTTTCGGATTTGACTTTACTACCAGAGTTGACATGTTCAACACAACGAGTGTCTTATACGAAGCAGGAGATGCTTACTCTACCGGTACACCTGACCTAACCCATGGTTTTTATTGGTTCCGTGTTGTTCATCTGTATGTGTGTCTTGGTTTTTCTTTTTTGTCCAGTGCTCAAGTGGTGTCCTTGTTTATTAGTATGTCCGATGTTGCCATTGTCCATGGATTGTTCGTTCTTTTGATTGACGGTTCGGTTCTCACTTACTTTATCCCATTATCAGAGTTGTCTCTTTTGGATTTGGACAGACAAATGTATCCAGAACTTAAAAGTTGGCGTTTTATTCAGATAACTAGATTAATTAAACTTATATTGATTTTTAATGATTCATCAACCTCAGATATCAACAGAAATAAAAATATTTTCTTTCATACTATAAACAATTTTACTTGAAAACCATGAAATTAGTTGCTTGTCACTGAAATATGTATTTTATTTTGTTAAGCACAACTGTATAGAAATGATTCAAAACATTTTCCAATTGTTGCTTGATTTATTGACAACTTTGATTTGTCATTTGTTACGACTAGGTCGATGCCTCTGCTGGTTGACTGTTATTCCCCGAGGGTATCCACCAACCCAGGAGCCAGTACTTCGGTGCTGGCCCGAACACTGACTTTATTTAAAAACTTCTTAGATCTGTCCGTAGCTGATTTAGGCTTTTCTATCTAGATATTATTAGTTATTGTTCTATTTACTTCTTCGACCGTTCATAGACGCTATCATTAAACATCATAAACACTTAAATCTGTCAACATTATAAGAGGATAAAAGTTAAAGTAAGATTAACTTTTGGGTGTAGACAAACTGTATGGACTTACAATGACTATTATTGGTTGCTATATCCAATATTTGTACGACGACTGAAATTGATTGAAACATGTTACATTGTACAGACAACGGTTTAACTTGCATATATTTTGCTTCAATTTTACATGAACCACCCGAAAATTCCTAATTGACTTAAGAACTAAACAAATGCCACGTTTTGACGAGCCCCCATTTTGCCAAGTAAAGCATTTATATGTATTTAGTGATGTGTGCATGTATTTGAACATGACATTAGAATACACAGGCGGGTCTGGTGTAAAAATCTGATAAGCTTGTCTCATAAAATTGGATCGGCTTTGTACATTGATGAAATAAAAGGGACAACAGAAAACACCTACAATGGCTGAAAATTATAATTACATGCCACAATCTGCTAGGGAACTACACAGAAAAAACACAAATAGACAAACGTAAACAGCGATAGGAACTTGGGACAGTCGGACTTGGTACCGGCACTAGCTAAAGCCAGCGGTAGGGTTCAACCGGTTTATGGGTACCCAAACCTCCCCTTTATCTGTCCCGTTTCCCTATAGTATAGTAAACATACGAATAAAACCCAATACAGGTAGACTATTAACTCCATGACCACAATCTTGAAAGGAGAGAATATGACAATACGTAATTTTGAAAGATGGGTCAAGGGTTGCTCGCCGCTAATCTACCGGCTAGCTAAAGGAGCATAGTCTGCTGGTAGAACACTGTCGCACTACGGAAGAAAAATCAAACTCAAAACTTCCCGCAGGATTTAGTCAAGAATCATCATATATTTCAGTAGACATCGGCAGTATCAGTGAGAGGCCAGTATGTATGTAAAATTTTCAGGTCACTAGATCTCAAAGCTAATTTTACGGATGCAAGCAGAGTATCTTGTACGCAAAGAATGTAAGTTAAGTCCCAGCTTTTTTGGATTTTTAATTAGTTTCTGGCTTTTTTTAACAACATTACCGTGAAAACGGGGATTAGAAATGCCCTTAGTGATAAACTGTTTGCGAGTAACGCCATATTTAGATATTAATATGAAAAAGAAAGGAAATGGGGTAAATGTCAAGGGACAACATCCCATATCCAGTGAAAACGACCAAAAACAAAACATCTAGGGGTCATCATATGGTCTTCAACACAGTGAGGAACCTCACACCATATAGTAAGACCTAAATGGCCCGAAAAGGTAAATATTCATATCTGTTGTAAAACTTCTTAAAGGTATTCGACAACTTATGAAATCTGTAACCCTGTTGTAAAAGTTTTGCTAGCAAGGTTTACGTTCATTAAAATCGTCAAGAGTAGAACAAACACGTGCGAATCGTACTAGTTGAGAAATGTACACCCTGTATGATGGAGCTTGAGGAACGTCGCCGTCAAGAAAACGGAAGTTAGTTATAGTGAAATCAAAATCGTCCCTTTTATCATATAAATTAGTTATTATTTTGCCAGTGTCAATAATGATAGTTTGATCTAGAGAAGGGCAGTATTTGGAATCATTGTTAGCTATATTTAATTTCAGCTCTTGTGGGTAAATCATTTCTACAGAATTTAAAAACTGGGATTGTCAATTGTAAGGATATCGTCAATATACCTGCTGTTATTATTGAAAATAGAAATAAGATTATAACTGTTTTGTATGGTTCCGTTTTGAAGTTTGTTTCATGAAGTCTCATTCGTAACAGAACAGAAAAAGATCTGCAATGAGCGGTGCACAATTTGTACCCATGGGAATACCTATGACCTGTTTATAAATAGTGTTCCCAAAACGAACAAAAATGTTGTCCAGCAAAAGACTGAGTGCATTAATCATGTCATCACATGTCCAGGAACAATAATTAGTGTATATAATATTAGAGAAGAATCCTTGCTTTTTGTTAGAACAAATAAACTGCAGACCAGAAAATGTATAAGATCATTTAATAAGTTGTCCCAATTTTGACTTAATCAACTTGTATGGAAGAGTAGTGTAAAGTATGGAAAAATCATAACTGTCGACGGATGAGACTGGTCTTTGAATGAATTGTAGTTTATCCAAAACTTCAATTGAATTTTTAACACTCCAAAAGTAATTTACACCAGAGTTTTGACAAGTTTTTTCACAGTATTTAATAACCAATTCCTTTATACAAGTAAGTGAACTAGTTAAATGGATGGATAAATTAGTAGTAGAACACTTACTAGATGCCGAAATAAAACGATGTTTGAAGGGATTTTTGAGCACATTTTCGTTTCTTTAAATCCCTTTTTAGTCGCTGCACAAATTTCTACGGCATCTTTAGCTTTATCGTCTTTCCCTTCGCCCATCTCAGCCTTCAGAGCACTTCCGCAAAAGCCATATCCGGTTGACCCGGACTTATCAGGGGATGACATAGATTTATCAAGGAATTATCCCAACGTTTGACATGCAATATCCTTTTTATCTGTGTCGCAAGAAATAAATCTTAATTGGATGAAGAATCTATTATTTTTTTCTGCCTTCAATTTTGTTAACAAATTGCTGTCACCAATACGTAAAAATACAAACGAGGCGTTAGTAAAAGTACGAAAAATAAGTAGCTGAGAACTTCAGAAGAGCCAACATTTTGTTTACATTGTGACGTCATAAAAGTGTCTAGGAACTGGAAGACAAATATTTACAATGGAGATGTTCTGCTATGAAAACCGATTTTATTTGGATTTGCTGACATGGTTCGATAAAACTATTTCTTGATTTAATGACGTTATCCTACAAAAAATCTTGTGCAGTCATGAAATAACTATAAAAACATATCTCATTTTGTATAAAAAGAATGAACATCATTTCCCATGCAACCTTGGGAGAGTTTGACACAAAACCTAAAAAGCTTTTTTATAGAAATAAGAAATAAAAGACTATAAACAATATGAATTTTGAAAGCTGGAATATTGTAAAATATTCTCGCCAGAATATGAAGCTTTGGGCTCGTTTGCTGCGCTCACTTGCACCTGTGCCTCATATTCTGACTCATGGGATACTATTTTACGATATACAGATGTCAAAATAAAGATATCATATACTTATCAGCTAAATCTAACTCCTGCATACAAGGCATGTTTATCCGCTTATTTCGAAGGTTTATTTTTGAATTTAATGCTTTTCTTTTCAGAATCAATTATGGATTGCCCTAGTGCGAATCGTCAATGTTATGTTTTCAACAATATTTAAACTTAAGTTTTTTTTTCATAAAACGCGAATTGGATCTTTCATGTCCGAACTAGTTTTAAATTTATCCTGCATTTTTTGGTCTTCATGGCAAAAACCGGTCTTATTGTTAAATTAACGCGTCTACTGCATTTAAATTTGTGCTGCAAGAATCCCGAAAAGGACAGGTGGTTTCTGCGTCAGATATTTCATGTATATATCATACAATTTCTTGAAGCGGACGTTGCATTGACGAACATGTAACAAATGTGTTACACTTTTAATACTACCCACTAAATCGCCCATGTGGAAAGGACTACCCGATTGGCTAAAGCAGAATTAAAATATCAAGTAGAACTTGATATGATTCATATACGAAAAGTAATTAAAAATATCTGACACAAAATGATTATAAAAGAAAAATACAAAAATACCCAAATTGCATAATAAACTAGTTATGCTGTACACATGTTTCAAGGATTAACCTCTCATCAGCAGCATTAAAATAAAATAATATGGAACCATAATCCAAATATACTAAAAAAAGTACTCATTACCAAAAACATCGAAATTGAAAGCCAAATCCAGTACCAAGGACATCCACCGAGTGCCATACATGAAATAAGCCGTAGTAATCTTGAGGGGTTAGAATTCTGGTGAAACAGTAAATTTCCATAAATTGCTGGATAAATTTTTACGTCGAAAAGTCTTATTATTAGAATGGGGAATACCCTAGGGGACTTTTGGTTCACCAGCAGTTGTATCGGTCCAATGGTTTCAAAACACAATCAAAGCTTTAATGAAGCTGAAACCCGAAAGCCCTGAAAATCTACACGTGGCAAAACTTCGTAGTCATCCAAAAAACTGCTGCATACGTCTGCATGTATTAAGTCATTCCGTAATATGTGAATTTTAATCAGATTGTGTGATTTCGTATGCATGTCGATTTCATTGCTCTAAATATATGCAATACACATGTTACAGGTAAACAAATGTAATTGTCATATTTTACAAATTACTACGCGGCAGGCGCGTTGATCCGAGACGCAATATAAAAAAATTAGAAATTTGATAAACAAACATATTGTTTTCAATAAAATATAACAACACCGTATTCAACTCAAGAAAATGAAGAGATATATCTTAAATACATAATGTATACGATTTTGAAACAAACTTGCGCACTATATTTTATCGGAAGCACCAAGATCATCTTTTAGAGCTGTAAATAGGCCTGAAGCCTCATGTGATTTTTTCTTGTCATTTTAACAACTCTGAAGCCATTTCATGGCTTTCGAGTTAAAAATACCCAAGTTGCATTATAAACAGTAAATTGAGTTATGCTGAACACGTGTATCAAGGAGTAACCTCTAATCAGCAGCATTAAAATCAATTAATCTGGAAAGCCATAATCCAAACATCGTAAAAAAGAAGAACTCATTACAATAAATATCGAAATTGGAAGCAAAATTCAGTACAAAGGACATCCATCGAGTGCCATACACGGAATAAAGCCGTAGCATTTTTGAGGAGTTAGAATTTTAAGAGTAAATTTCTGTAAATCGCTGGATAAATTTTCATGTAAGACAAGTCTTCTATTGAACTGGTGAACCCTCGGGGACCTCCGTTCTACCAGCAGTGGCATCGGCCCAATTGTTTCATAATACAAAAATACCCAAGCTGCATTCCAAACAGTAAGTTTAGTTATGCTGTTCACGTGATTCAAGGAGTAGCATCTCATCAGCAGCATTTGAATCAAATAATATGGAAAGCTATAATCCAAATATTGTGAAAAAAGAAGTACTCATTATCAACAATATCGAAAATGGAAGCCAAATCCAGTACTAAGGACATCCACCGAGTGTCATACACGGAAAGGAGCCGTAGAAAATTTGACCGTATGTAGAATTAACCATTTGACGTATGCAGCCTTAATGACCAATGGAAAATTCTATTCTAATAGTTGGATGTTAGCTTTTATTTTATTTATTTATATTTTATTAGTTTATTTGGAGTTAATTATGTTTTTTTTTTAATTCTGACTATCTTCAGTCAGTAAAAGTATGTTTCTGTGTAATAAAGTGAATTGTAGTGCTTTGTAAGAAAAGGGTCTGTAAAAATGCCTTTGCGCTGAGCATAAAACACGCATAAAGCAAAATAGAAAAACGCTAAAAGATCTGTCAATTTACAAAGCAGGTTAATTTTGAGATGGAAATTATTGCAACTTTGGGATATAAACGCTAATGATATGCTTATTAATAATGAAATTAAGCTAAACCCGGGGCTTAAAATTTATACAGGTGGAAACCACCACCATTTGCGGAGATTACACAAAAACTCATAAAAATAAATTAAAGATTTATATCGGACATAAAATAAGAAGTTGTGTTTTCATCACGTGGTAGTTTACCGTCAAAGTGTACATCGTAGGCCTATATAAATAATGTTTAAAAGAAGCCCTGCAAGGAGGTACTATGTAATGCCTGGTCATTCTTTATTCAGACAGATAAAGTTATTTTTTTCCGCCGTGACAGTCGTAGATTAACCATGAGAGGATAAGGAATAAATGCACATGAGACAAAATCACTATAAATACATAATAATCCAATCAATCGAACAAAGCTTTTATTGTTTTACTTCATCACACTACATAAATAATGTACCTAAGAGTAATGTTACCAAAGCATATATTGAAGAAAACTCTCATTCAAATTGAATACAAGTTAAGCTTTTTAAAAAAAGCTTCCCGGTTTATAGCCATCAATACATTTATTGGGCATATATATGTGTGTAACAAAGAATTAAATAAATGGAATGATTGTTCAATCTGGGGTAAAATGTACTACATCCTGCTAAGCTCACCTCGTTGTACTGTATTGTCTACATTTGTTGGCAAATATATACACATAATTAGTTTTACAAATATACTGGCATCCCTAGGAGCAACGAATCCATTCCCGTGTGTATGGATACATTTATAAATTGTAAAAAATGCTTTATATCAAAATATTAAATTTCAACCTGTTAAACGATAATTTATGAAAGATTCAAACAATCTTTGGTTTAAAGCTGCGACAAAACAGTTTCATTAGTGTTCGGGGCCGTAGATATAAAATTATGCACATTTCCCATATCGGAAGCCCTCAGGATAGATAATAATACCAGAGAAAATCTGCTGATCGGATCAGATTCCGACCTTTTTAAAATAACGTTTGACGGATTCCTAAAGCTACCGTGGCAACCGGGAATAGAGAAATGATTGCCTTTCCCTATACCAGTTGACTCCAATATAGCTAGTTTGGGTATTTGTCGTCCCTTACTTGTCCACGGTTGTATTTCGCAAACTGATTACATTGAAGGTAATGACAATGTAAACATATATGAGGCAATCAGTTCATAGTTAAATTCAAGTTTTTCCAATGTCTCCTCGAATGGTTTATATAGATGTGCAAATCAGCGGGATTACGGGGACGACGCACATCATTTAGCACCAGTATTACGCGGAAACTTCTGACCAATGAGCAAGCTTTGTTTTCGTTTCTGCAGACATGCTTGCAGCAAACCATTCTAGACAATAGGGGTTCCTATGGGAATTAACTGTACGCCACTCCTATCTGACCTTTTCCTTTACTCGTACGAGGCCAAAGTTTTACATGGGCTCACACAACGAAAACAAAAACATTTTGCCCAGTCCTTTAATTTCAGCTTCCGCTACATAGACGATGTATTTTCTTTAAATAATCCTAAATTTAAGGAATATTTACATTAGATCTATTCCAATGAGCTTGAAATTAAAGAAACAACTGATACCCATACTTCAGCTTCGTACCTAGATCTCTTGTTGTATATTTACGAAGATGGACGTTTGAAATCTAAGCCATAAGACAAGCGTGATGATTTTAACTTCCCCACTGTGAGCTTTCCCTTTCTTAGCAGCAACATACCTACCCCTCCAGCCTATGAAATGTACATTTCACAGTTGATTCGATACTGAATAGCATGTAGTTTGTACAGTGATTTTTTCAACAGAGCAAATACCTGTCCCAAAAGCTCCTTAGTCAGGGATTTGTTCAGCCTATGTTAATTTCATCCTTTAAGAAATTATATGACCGTCACCATAACATCACTAAAAGTAATAACGTGTCAGTGTCCCAAATGAAAGCGGACATATTTAGCTAGATTCACGTCTTCCCGGATTAGACTAAAACATATTGACTTTTTCCTGGATTGCCTCACATTGTGACGTTTACTTTAAACATAGCAGGACATGCTTACCCTTCTGGGGCACCTGATGTCACTCAAAGTTTCATGGGAGTTCACACTGTGAGTGCCTTCGTTGTGAATGATGTGTTTTTTAATTTCTGTGCCTCGTAGCTGTCTTACGTCATTATTCTTTGTGTTCTCATTTTTGCCATGTCTTTGGACTTCTATTTTTGTTAATACTATTGCTTTGTTCCTTCGGTATTCTACTGCCGTTGTTTAAGTGTTGTCTCTTTCAACTGTGTTTGTCTGTACGGATTTTTTTAACTCACTTTGTTGAAGACCGTACGGTGACCCCTAGATGCTTTGTTTTGGGTCGTTTTAGCCTGGATATTGTATGTTGTCTCCTTGACATTTACCCCATTTCCTTTCTTTTTTCTTGTTTCTTGCCTAGGGTCTTCTTTTTTTATTTGAGGTTATGTTTATTTAATATATTTATTACAACTCTGTTTACCATAGCCTTTTTCTGATTTCAGAATTTAATATCATAAAAAAATAAATAATAAAAAAATGAAAAAAATGAAAAAAAGGCTTACTATTTTTGTTGCCATTAAGGCCAAATGTAATACTAAAAAAACTATTAAATTCATAAGGGAGATAGTAAAAAAAATAAAAGGGACCTTTAACTATGAACTATATAGACAACGAATATTGTGGAAAACTCAGACTAGTATTATTGACAGTTCACCGTAAATATGATTGACAGTTCACCGTAAATGTTATTTCAAATTCTAATATGATTGACTGTTTATTGGAAATGAAATTTTCATAGCACAATATAAAATAATCAGGGCGGATAATTTGGCCGAGCCTAAATAAACTTATACAAATTTTGGCGGTTAATTAACTTGTAAAAACCTTCACATTCCTGCTTAATGTGTCAATATATAGAATGTTACTTTTGTGTAAATCCTTTTATCAATAGAAGTCCTAAAGCAAGTATATTATTGGTCTGATTAAAAAAAATCCATGATATTATCTTTTTCACATACTTTCAAAATTGGCAAATATTTTATCCATTAATTCATTCAATGAAAACAAAAAAATGACACTGGTAAACATTTATATATAAAAAAACGTAGATATACGGTGCTCCGTGTAACGACAGATAAATCTGGAATAATTTCCGGAATTAGTCCGCGTTGTACATAAAAGACGGGTGAAAAATTATATTTTTGTTTATTCGAATATAGGATATTAAGCGACAAATACTTCAAATTTTAAAGTAAAACCACAATCATACAGTATTTTTTGTAGCTTCAATATTTAATATCCGATCAAATATTAAACTAACCATCTGATCCAATTAGTGATAAGCACCGAAATCCAAAATGTTCATTGTTTCATACTCATCGTAATAACAATTAAAAGGTCAATTGTTCAGAGAACAATTGCAAGGTCTTTCACCAGATTCCATGAAAGTAACTTCCGGTTGGTAATTGCATTTATGTCCTTTTCACATCATCACAAAACTTTCAGGTATTGTTGCTAATCACTTTTATGACAAATAACTGAAAAAAAACTAAAAATTGGCTATGACCTTGACCTTGATGACCTTTGAACTTGTCCTCAAACTGAAGATCTATTTTTATGATTAATTTGATATGTTACTTGACAATACTATCTGTAACGGTTTAAAAGTTTTATGTAAAAAACCATTTTCTGAAACGCGTCAAGGGCAATAATTCTTTAGGGAGTCAACTGAGAGTTTTGGTCCAAATGAAACAAATGTAGCCCTTGATATGTTGAACATTTTTGCTGAATACTTTTTAAGCTTTCTATTATGGATTCTGAGTTTATCACTTAACAAGGTCACAGGTCAAAGGTCAATGATGACCTCCAACCTGGTACTCACACTGATCTCTTTAAATATATACATGTATGTTTACTATATTATCTGAAAGCGTTTAAAAGTTATTTGAATTAAACTGATTTACCGAAACGCGTCAAGGGCTATAACTCAAAAACTGTTGATCACAGAGTTTCGCGTCTATTGAAGAAAATGGAGATATCAATGAGTGGAGTATTTTGCAATATAATGTTTTCAGAATTTTTTTATCGTTTCCAAGACCGCCGTGCGCGGTCCCGGCTGATGAATAGGCCCGCAGCATCCTCTGAGCTTGGAGTATGAGTCATCCTAACAGAGGCGACATGTTTGCCGTGTGTCGAGACCCGTGTCGATGGTTGACGTGGTCCTGGTGGGTGCGAACCTGTATTCAGACTCCCGCTATGGCCATGAATATCCGTTGGGCTGAGAATACAGGGTCTATACCCTGCTTTGGCTCTGATATCATCTAAACGGGAGGTCGGATTGACCCGGTCCGATCAATCGGCTGGTCATGCCAAGCCCTCGAAGATATTTCTCCAAACATAACTTTCACAACAAGTGACCTTTGATTGTCTGATTCTCAATCTCAAATTTAAATATTTGAGTTCAGTGGAGGATATTTTCGAGAAGGCGGTGGCTTATGGGTCAATCAAGTGGTACGCTTTCCATCAGTGCCTGATGGTTACGCTCCGCTTGAGTATACCATCCTTGGAACACTTGATGCTTTCCGGTGGAGACCCCTGGAACCAAAGCATCGCCCTCGTTGGCGCTCCGTGGTGGGTGGGTGACAAGGATGATGAAACACTCTACTTTCTTACATGGCACAACAAACATCCAATCAACCAGCTCCAAATAAAAAAAGAAAATCTGATGATACTCTTACCGAGGAAGAAGATACCAACTGGTCTAAATTTATTGTGTTGACTGGAACACCTGAAAAACCTATATCAAAAATTAATCCTTTTGCGATTCAAAAGACTATACAGGGCATTGCTGGAACTGTCAAAAATGTATCCAAAATGCGATCAGGTGATCTTCTAATTGAAACTGTGACAAAACATCAAAGTGAAAATTTAATAAAATTATCGAAAATTCTGGACTTTAAAGTTTTGGCCTCTCCACATAGAACATTAAACAGTAGTAGAGGTATTTTGCTAGATAGGAGCCAATATCTCTCTGAATGCAGCGATGAGGAAATTTGTGACGAATTATCATCACAAGGCGTCACAAAGGTCCAACGATTCATTTNCATCAGTTCCACCAATATCTTTAAAAATAGGCCCCTTTGGAGTGAGGGTGGACAAATATCTACCAAACCCGGTCAGATGCTTCACTTGTCAAAAGTTTGGTCATGGTACCAAACAATGCAGAGGCAAGTTGAAATGCTTTAAATGTGCAGAGGAGGGACACCAGGGCACCGAATGTAGTAATGCACAGAAATGTGCAAACTGCGGTGGTGAGCACATGGCCTCCTCATGAGATTGTCCTCTTTACACCAGGGGAAAAGAAATTTTAAAACTTAAAACAGAGAAAAATCTATCATACAAAGACGCACGTCAACAAATTTCCTTTATAAACAAAATTTCAACAGCAACCTCCACATATGCAGACAAAGTTAAAAAACCTAACTGCGTGTCGCATGTGGAGACCCAAACAATATTATCTTGGCCATATGACAGTCAGAATCCCAAAAAATTACCAGTAGAAACTGTACCAAAAGAACAAATAATCACTCCATCAAAATTTAAATCATCAAATTCTTCCAAGTCAACACAATCATCACAACCTGTTTCAAAATCTTCTTCCAAAGAACAGACAACCCCAAAAAATGCAAAAACAAAATCTGCTTCTGATATATCGAAAGCCAACGTACAGAAATCTGCAGAAAGTTCATCAACTGCAGAAAAAGTG